>CAEFZY010056823.1:0-190314 GCA_903066815.1 Brachyrhaphis roseni
GATTTTCCACTGATAATTTGGAATTACACTGAAAAATCTGAACCAAGAGCCTGACTGCCATGTAAACATCGTCTAACACAGTGGTTCCCAAAGTGGTTCGGTGGAGTTTGAAAACAAAATATGTGTAAAGGTTTATGTCTGTTGAACGATGTTTGTGCCCAGTTGATTTATTTTTTGGGGGGGCCATTTTATTGTAATCCATAAGGGGCCCAGAAGAAAACCTTTGGGAACCACTAACAAACATTTTCATAACTTTTGTTAATGTGTTTCCGTTTTCTCACGTTGAGCTTTGGAGATGTTTTTACCTCCACTGGCATCGTCTCCTCTGTCCACAGAGGAAACTCAAATCCTCCTCCAGACTGGTTTGTCATTCGGCTGTTTAAACTTTTTAAATCTTGCTTTGATTGGAGATGAGGCCAAATTTAGACCTGTAACATTTCACAACTTATGAATCTTTTCTGTTTATGATTCAACCTATGAATCATATTTGCTTTAAGGGACTAAATGACTGTTAGTGATTATTTAGTTAAAAGAAAATAAATAATTCTCCACCAAACATTTTTTTTCAGCTGTTGCAGTGAAACATTTCATTTTAATCAGAAATATTCCAACAAGGCATCTGAGGTGAAAATACCTTGTTATGGCAATAAAGTAAAATCTGTAAACTTGTGAAAATCGAGTGCAATGTGCAAACTCTTGCAGATGTCCTTTCCGAGTCGTTGTGCTCGTCATCAGGTTCATACGATTGTTAGCTTGAACTGACTCAGCATTAATCCTGTTTGTCTCGGGTCATTTATCTGCACCATTTAAATGAACCTGAAAGCTTTTGTTTTGGTTTTATGATTGGAATTTTGATGAGGACATACAACACTCCTCTGCTTCGCCAGCGCGCGCCATGAGCCTGACGGCTCTTATGTCTCCGAAAAATTGAATCAGAAACCCTCTTTGTCCCACGAAGCAGAAGCTGACCTCCAACCAAGTGCTGCAGAGGACCGGCGGGACTCGACTGGGACGGGGACATGTACAGCAGCCGACCTGAACGGGATGGAGGGTTTGAAACCCAACGGAGCAAAATTCACTTCACCTTTAAAGCATTATTTGCCCCAACAGGACCAGCAATAGAAAACAGGGTTTCCCCGTAGAGTGAATAGAAATCTGACCCTTATAAACAACTTGAAAGCACTTATCCATTTAGCACAAATTGAATTATTCTGTAAAAGCTAACACTTCCCTCACTGTGGCGAACACTTCGAACAAAACAAACGTTAAAATTTCCAAGCAGCTGTTTCCTGTGTGACCTTAGATTCTTTGCTCAAATCCTATTTTCTAAGAACAAAACCCTGAATGAAGGTAAAGCTTTGTTGATGATAAAAAGAGTGCAAAAGGTGAGGGAGAGGATCCAGTTCAATCGCTTTAATTGACCAGATAAATGAATTAACTCCACATGGATGCAACGCCATTTGCAGATTAACTGTTAATTTCATGACATTTCATACGTCATCTGCTCTTTTCTCTGCGCCACCCCGACCTCCGTGTTTTGCTTTTCGAACACATTTTACAACAAAGACTCTCTTTCTGAAGAGCAGTTTAATAAAGAACAAATTAATTCACGTCCGTTTCTCTGCAGGAAGTTCACCAAATCCCTGCCAGCGTCACAGCGAGCGGAGCCGTGCTCACCCTTCGCTGCCCTGCCCGTCGGCTCTGATGTAGCCCAGCTTGTTAAGCCACTCCGCTGGCTCTGATCCAACAGGGATAATGCCAGATTGAAGGGGTGAGAGGCAGGCTAAGAGTTTACCACATGATACAGCCAGGACGTGGCAACGGACAAAACAAACCACTCCAACGTTATTGGCTTAGTTAAGGCGAGACGCCTTTTCTCACACTAAGTTTCTGAGATGAAAATGTGAAGACGCATTCAGTACTGATGTGAGTTTTTATTGGCAAAGTGGACTGGGAGGAGAGATCATGTATTTCATCACAGTCAGAGGTTTTTTTTCTTGATTAGCTCTGATCTGTGATCAGCAGGTCACAGATCAGCTCTGATATCTATCTATGATTTTCTCCCTTGTTACCTGCAGCTAACAGTTACTTTGGTAATCAAGACAAAAGTTCAAATTCAAAAGTATTTTATTAAACCCAAAGGGAAATTAAATATTTTACAACCGTTATTAATTCAGATTTTTCAGAGGGTTATTATCGATGGTGATGACTGTTGGCAGGAACGTTTCCCTGTAGCAGTCTGTATTACAGTGAATCTGAAGAAGCTTCTGACTGAAGATTCTCTGTTTTGAGTTGGTTTCAGGGAGAATCCATCTTTGGATCATCATCATCTCCAGAGGTTCCACAGGACAGAACCAAACAGAACCAGAACAGAACCAGACAGAACCAAACAGAACCAAACTGAACCAGAACAGAACCAGAACAGAACCAGACAGAACCAAACAGAACCAGACAGAACCAAACAGAACCAGACAGAACCAAACAGATAAAGCTTCTTTATCAGGTTGATCCTTTTTAATCCCTGGTTCTGATGCTGCTGCTCCACTGGTCAGTCGGTTGGTTTAATCATGAATAATTTTCTCTCGCTCCTTTGGATCGACGGTTTTCAGACATGAATGTTTGAACATTTTCTGTAAAAGTGAAGACAAAGGTCTCCGCTGCAACACCTGGCGATGCAGATGAAAGCATCTTATCAGAACGCCGGCTCTGCTGCCTCTGCTCTTTGGCTCCCGCCGTGATATCGTATTGCTGAGTCTCACTTTGCATGAGAAATCGAAGCGCCGTCCCGTTCTTTATGGCCGCTGACTGCGACCTTTGTCAGCCCGGCGAATTAACCTAGAGGCGTATCAGCTGCGCTGGCCCTTTTCTCCTACAGCCTGTCCTATTAACTGAGTGAGCAGCTCAGAGAGGGTCACACTTAAGTAACCTTATCTTGTAATTGGGTTCAAGGTTAAGTGACCCTGGAGCACGGGGGTTCGGGGGTTAAGGTCACAATGTCAGGCAGACGGGGGAGCTTTTAATCACTGATGAAGCTCCAAATCAAGGCCCGGAGTTCTGCTATCTGGCCGAGCCGGACCCCCCATCCCCATCACCTCCAGCCTCACCCGCATCCCACACCGAGCTCTCAGTGTGAACCCAAACAGCACGGCTGGGTCAGACGGAGAGGTTGCCAGGCAACCCATATTCAAGACAAGGTCTCGCAAGCTTTTAACCTTAGCGCGAATCGATATGGACTTCAATTGGGCTAATATTCATCGAGCAGATGGGAAAATTAGGCGCAAGTGTGCCTGCAGGAGACAGGAGAGACGGAGAGACGCTGCTGGCCTTACAGTCGCAGCATCACTCACAGGACTCTAATTGGATGTATGCACAGCAAGGAGAAAAGGAAAATTGCAGTGACAAGTGGGGAAACATCTTGTCATGTCGAGGTGCATCGTGTGGCTCCTGTAATATTCTTCTACTTGTCACTAGGGACGTTTTTCCTCCCGCTTTTGTTTTTCCTGCTTGTTTTTTATGAACTTTTCCACCCTTCATTAGGAACTAATAATCTGGCTCTAATGATGCTAATCACCAGACAAGATGATGCGAATTACTGGCTTCATGAAAATGAGACAAGACGAGATTCTGGCAGTGAATTAAGAGCGCTGTTTATCCAGAATGGATTAAAGGCTTCAGAAATCAAACACTGTGATTTAAAGAATCTCTAATTAGTCCAGAATGGTGCGACTTGTCCAAACTGTGCATGTTTAATTCTTCTTTCAGTAAATGTAAGGTGGTTGTACCAGCAAAAGAGCATAAAGGTTTGAAAAAACTCAAACTGTGTTTTAAAGCATATGTAGTTATTGCCAATTTTAAGCTACTGAAACTAGGATTCCTTCCTGGTCACAAAAGCGGTTGAATTAAATATGAAATAATAATCTTAGACCAAACAGGAGCAAATGTCCTGCATGTCCTGCATGTGTGTCACTATTGATTTGTTTTGAGCTGAACGGTGCGGCTGGGTCAAGCCCGGGTACATTATTGTTGTGATGATGTCATCACTCTGTGCCACAATAATCAGAAAGGACGTCATGAAAGTTTTACTTTCAGTTTTAAGCATCCAGCATGCCGAGTTGAGTGAAGCACCTTGCTAACATAGCATGAGATTAAAGTTTCAGTAACTGTGCTTCTATTAGAAATGTGCAGAAATCTTTGTCTATATTTTGCTAATGTTAGAACATTATTTTGCAATTGCGGTGATTAAACAATAAATGAAATGAAATAGTTCACATGATAAGTCATTAAAAATCATAACAGAGACGGATGTAAATAAGTACATGAGGTATATTCATAATTCAGCTAGCGCTTTTTATCGGCTATCAGAGGAAACGTCAGCTTCTTATTCAGACATTAGAGCGACAAACGCTTCAAATCGCTACTTATGTGGCGATTTAGGGAAACCATCATCCTTCTACCACTTCCTGTCTTTCTTTGTCATTTTCACCAGTAGTAACGTCCAACTATTGATCACATGACTCATGACACAGAAGAGTTTTACAAAGCAGCTGAAGAAGCACCTCATCCTAGCACAAAAACATTTTATTCAAAAATGTACTTTTTTTTGAATGTTTCCGTTAAGCCTATTTATTTTTGTAATTTCAATTTGAGCAATTTTGTGCTTAATAGAAACTCGGCTACTGACAAAATGTTGGAACTATGAATAAGTTAGTATAAATTTATGCCATCGCATTCAAGCATTGAACAGATGCTTAGAGCAGATCAATGTGTGGAGGTGACATCATTTTCTGGAGTTATGTTTGAAACTTTCTGATATTTAAGATGATTTTTTTTGTTATTTTGTTGGTGCCATTTGACAAAAATGCAATGCTTCTTGCTTGTTTGTTGTTTTGTATTTTCATTATAAAGCACTTTGAATTGTCCTGTTGCTGAAAAACTTGCTTTGCCTGTAAATGGATTTTGGTTTTTAAGGGAGCCAGTGCCACACTATTGCTTTAAAGCACTGCATAAAAATGCCTTTTTCTTTTAACAGTCAGTAAATGTTGCTTAACATCTTCAGTGCATTTGGGTCAAATCAGCAGGAAGTTCTTCATAGCCAACTCTGTTAACACAATAGAGAAATCCTACAATTGCATATTTACCTCATAACTACAAAATAAGAGTCTCAAATGCAGATTTAACACTGTGTGAAGCTTTAAGCAGTCACCTTCATATCTAGGTCATAATGACAGCTTAACCTTACTGCAGCAGAGTCACTCTGAAAACATCATATTTATTCTTTAAATCAGTCACGTTCTGTTAATTATCTTTTATGTTACTTGGACTGTTCTTAACTAAAACCATCAATCATCCATAAAAAGGAACTGCAGTTTTTCCCTTTTTTTTCCTGCAAAGCCATCAGTCCTTCTCAGACTCCCTGAGCTTCACAGGGGGGAGATGGATGACCACTGGTGGAGGGGTTCACGCAGCATGACCCACCAAACTATCCATTGCCAAGGGCGAGGAAATAGCCCAGATTAAAGAGCTTGTAAATAATGGCCCATAAACATCTGCCTGTTTGTCCGGCCAATCCATCTCCGTCTCCCATCTGGTCCTCAGTCTCTCGCACTCTCCCCGCTTTTGATTTCCTTCGCTGCGAACGGTCCACAGGGCAAATGCATCATCAGACCGAAGTCAGTCATATTCCAGTACAAACAAACACTGAGACTGACCCTCGGGTCAGATACAGTTCAAATCCCCACCAGTCACTGCACCCGTGACTCAACCCAAAGACAACAATGGAGAGCATAGCTTTATTTTCTTTCCCTTGGTTTCCTTCCATCTGTTACAGTGACTCTGCATACTATTCAGTAAGATTTTAGCAGAAGGTAAATGTGAGTGCATGTTAGTTTTTATGTACAACTAATTATTTCTGAATGATTAAAGCTGTTTTTCATTCCATCCTCCTCTTCAGGCCTTCTGCCTGTTGCGGAGCCTCATTAGACCCAGCGCTGATTGGTGATTAGACGTTTTTAATGTTGATCAGACAACATCTGCTGCAAGCTCCGACCACTTGTGCTTTCTCACATCTCCCAGCGGCATGATGTTGACTGGCTGGAACTGTGGGGAATCAAGTGCTGGCACCAGTAACAGCCACCTCTGATGTGGCCCGACTGCAGGTGGCAAATTAGACCAAACAAAGGGCCAACTGCAGACGGACTGGAGCTCTGCTCCTGCCAAAACCCCGACGCACTGAAAACACTTTGCCTTTTGTGTTGTTTCCAAAGTTTAAACAGCTTCTCTGCTGTTTAAAATGCCAAAGCAGAGACAATTAGTCCAACATAGGCTGGAAATTTAAAAATAAAACGTTAAAGGAACTACATGCAAAAAAATTTTTAATATTTTGAAGTCAGGATGAATATTAAAAACGATTCAGGTGTGGAATAATTGTTGAGAAGTTAAAACTGTGCTCTTCAATCCTTAAAACAAATAAATAAAAATAATTTTCTAAACAAATACAGCAAAGTTTTGTTTTACAAGTTTGTCTACAGACTCAGCTGGAATTTCTTGGAGATATGTTTTAGAAAAATATAGAGAAAAGATTCTACTGCTCCTTCCCCACTCGACTCCTCCAGACTAGCAGCAGCAGCAATTAGCAAACACCTGGTGGAAATGTGAGTCTGCTCAGGTTATTACTTTAACTATTTCTCCAAAGAACATCGTCTGTAACATGCTGAATGCAGAGTGTAGAAAAGGGCAGGAACTTCTTAAAGAGACAGAGGCCCAATTTCAATTGGATGGAGATCCATCCAATTGAATTATTAATTTTCTTAAAGTAAAACGTTTATTTAAAGTCATGTCTGATATAGATAGCAATGTTTAACAAATGAAGGCAACATAACTACTTGATTGTGCCATAAAATGGCTTTATGTAAAAAACACCTAGCACTGGCCCTTTAAATGTAGATTTAGGTTTTATTGGTGCAGCAGCAAAATAGTTACAGTAAAATAAATCAGTTAGATATGAAAGACGTACAGTTTGCCCCTGCATGCTGCCTGCAGGTGCAGCCTCTTGCCTCATGCAGGATATTTGTGGTTACCTTTGCAAAGTGTCTCAGGCTGCTGAAGAGAACGGAATAGAAGTATTACTTATTTGCAACACATGCAAAATTGAAAATGAGTGAAATACAAGCTGGGAAAACTGCCAAATAATTTATTGATCCCGTTGTTCTTCCTAATTGTAAAACATACAGTTGTGCAGTTGCTGAGCAGACTCTGAACTCAAAGTGTTTCAGAAAATGCAGGCAGAGATATTGAAGATGTTGTGTTTAGGGTTTTAGTTTTCCACCCCACATGGCTGGTTTGGTCTCAACAGAACAGACCATCGTCCTCCACAAAGTTCTCATTTCCACCTTCATGACTTATTTGGAAGTGTCAACAGAACTACAGCAGCATTTAGAAATTTTCTTGGTTTCTCTCTGCAGCTAATCCAGAAGCTTCAGGTCTGCATTTGGTCCAATCTCTCAATGTTCAGATGATGTTTTGTGAGATTTTTAAAGCTTTGTATATTGTTTTAATCTGCAGATTAAAAGGGGCTAAATATATGTGAATGCCACACTTTTCAGATTTTTATTTGTAAACCATTTTCAAAATCAATCATTTTTTTCCAAAAGCCCAACAATTATGTGTTGAGTTTTTAATGTGCAAAATGTGAAGCACATTGGAGGGTCATGAACAGCAAATTATGGTGTTTGGAAATAAAACAGGCAGTTTATTGCAATGAAACCTCACAGTTCAAACTAATATAATATCTGTGATAGTGTGATACTTTAGAGTCATTCTGCATGAGCTTTTCACATGGTCCAAGTGTTTAGAAACTTCTTTGTTTCTATACAAAACTGGAGTTAGTTCTTTGAAGCACACGCTGATACTTAATGTTAAGGCATTAGGTTTCACTTTCCTGAGACTTCAATGTTAAAAGGAGATTTTCTGAGCAGGTGAGGCGCAACTAAAGCTTGATGATCTGACGTCGCTGAGCGGGACTCTGGCCTTCACTTCCTGAATGAGCCCTCTAACCTCACGCTGCCAGGATGACTGATGTATCATCTTAACTCCAGAGCTGACTCAAGGTAAGGCGTCTAATGATGGCGTCCTCTGCACCTCGGCTTTTTAAGCAGCTCCAGATTGTTCCACCATTTATTGCTTTTATTTTAAAAAAGGTTGCCTAATTTTTCATTATGAAACTTGTTGGATGCAAAAGTCCCCAATCTCACTTCTGTTTTTACTTTAATTTATGAGCTGCCATTTTTGACCTACTGAGCCCCTCCCCCCTCATACACACACACACACACCTTAAATGCATTCCAGCAGAGCCAACAATTTGTTTGGGCAGATAAATCACTACTTACCAAATGCAGGTTGGTGCAAGGTCACAGTTGGGAAAAGGATAAAAATGAGATTATTGAGACAGGGAGTCGGAGCAGCTGCTAAATGAATGTCCTGCTTTAGATTTGGCTGACAGAACCTGTTTTCTGTGAACATTTAAACATAATTAGAACATTTAATTGTGTCCAGAACATTTTCTTGACTCAACAGATTCAATACTCAGCTACCTTGTTTGACCACTATTCATTTGTTCCCACCAAACAGTAATTAGAGAAGCAGTCGTTTCCCATCAGCGTTAAGCTAACACGTGTATCAGCTTCAGACCCTCCGGCTCTTTTCACACTACTTCTAAATATGGCTGTAGTTTTAGCAGCGGCAATAAAAGATGAGCAGCAGATAAATCTCTTTATATCTGTGAGAAAAAAAACAGGAAATGTCACTTCTAGTAAACTTTAGGTTAAACTAAACCAAAGTTTTGACAGTTTTTGTCCAATTTGTTTTCTGTTTGGTCAAAATTGAAGTGAGATGGATTTTATTCTCACTTGTCTTAAGGTTTGCATCTTTTAATGATCCTGTTACTCTTTCCGGCTCCCAAACTCTCAATTTATTATCAACTGTAGTATCATACTTTTTGCTTAAACTGGCTGAAGTGTTGTAAATCTTGGTTTAAGGATGTTTTTGTCACACTTTTGAATGTGAGATGCCAGGGCTACAGGCTATATTTTGGTGAATATGGTGAAATATTTTTGGTAAAATGGAAGAGCATTTTACTTTGTTTCAAGCTGGTTTGATCCTAAAACAGAAAGAGCAGCAAGGAGATAATTATTGTACATGAAGGTAGAAGAGATAAAAACTATAAAAATCACCTGTTTATTTATTTTTATCTCACCTAGCTATCCATTTCCACCTGCTTAAATACATGGGTGATGATTTAAGAAGGGATCACATACAGATGCTAATTTGATTTGTCTGACCAATCAGCCACCACCGTGGCTTATGGATGACCCCTGAACCTGTGAGTTTTCCAGTTGGCTGATCAGTGCAGGAACCTTCACTTGACCCTCCTCAGCCTGTATGCTAATGCCAGAGCTCAGTGGGGAGGGGCGTTGATCAAACTGCAACGTTGCAGCAGGTGCTGAAGGACGGCCGCCTCTTTTCATCTGGAGGACGGAGAAAAAGGAGCAGAAATCTGTTGGAAAATCATCTTCTAAAAATAAACTCATTAACTTTTATAAGCTCATTTTACATGGACGTTGGATTTTAACTCTTTAAGACTTTTTTTAAAATGTGTCACTTTTCAGTCTTGCTAGCTGTTCTCCACAATGACATTAGTTAAGAGTCACCATTGGATGTAATGGAGGGCCCCCCACTTCACACCTACTCTTTAACTTGGATCAGCAGTGAGTTAACCTCTGCACAGGAATGTACAATTGATAATGGATATTGAATATTAGTAACAGTTACTTATTATCTGCTTGGTCTGAATACACAAATGAGTTTCCCTCCATTTGTTGGGAATATTTTTGTCAAACATGCCACAGCTCTACGTCTCAGCTTCTTCTAATGACATCACTGATTCTATGAAATGTTCAAAAATGTCTGACAAGGAGACTTTGCAGAAACTCACTTTTCTTCAAACAGCACCTGGCATCCTGTCAAGAATAATTGTGTGTTGCTGATCAGATCAGTGGTGGGAAGTAACGAAGTACAAATACTTCGTTACTGTACTTAAGTACAATTTTTGAGTACTTTCTACAACACTGGATCAGATAAGAACCTTTAAAACTTTGGCTGTAATGATTGCAGTTTTCTGGTCGATCGCTAATTACGGATCTTTAAAATAACTGATCTACCAATACCTACTTTGTCCAATTTTGTCTGAAATGTTGCTAAATATAACAAATTGCTGAGTTGGCAACATTGGAGTGACTATTGAAAACTGCAAATGTGCAAACATGACCCAGTGGGGCGGTCTGTCAGTCAAACCTCTGTCACTGTAAGTACTGGCTGATCATCAATCTCCCAAAAATCAAGGAAATCTGCGCCGATAGTCGGTGCTACCACTTAAAACACCATGTCTTTTCTGCAACTACTGTGTCATCAGAACCGTTTCTCAATTAATCAGTTAGAGGCCAGAAAGTTATGGTTTCAAAATGCAGCCCAGTAATTCTTGTTTTACATGTTTTATTTGAGATAAATTGATGGTGTCTCTTGTCCCACATCAGGGCTGGAAATGGTGGCGCAGAAGGAGAATCCTCCTGTATTTACAGAATGGATAAATGCAGATATAATACCTCTGAGTAGCTCTGTGGTCAGGATGGCCAGGACAGCAGCAGGACAAACCGTATAACGAGTGGGAGGCCTTGACGCACCTGGACCTGAACTTTACATTATTAAAATCATGGGAAAATTAAAGCCCACAGCCTTTGGTTCCATGATTTTTGCATAACTGGACATATAAAGCATTTTGAGATGTATTGATTTATTCAAAAATGTTTCTGTTTTAACTCTGGCATTGTAGCAAATACTAGAGGAATCAGTGGTGTGCTTTATTTCTGAGACATGTTTTAAATGATTATAGAACCTAAAAATCTTTGTTCTTACTGTAACCATTTCCTCTTTCTCTGTCTGACTATAAATAAAAGGCATCCATTTGTATCCTGTACATGTGAGAATGAGGATAATCCCAAGCCAAGTTACTAATGATGGCAGGTAGATAGTAAAAAAGGGATTTCCTGGTCGGCCTCCAAAGCCCTGGGAAAGCATGCAGCACTTTACATGGAAGTGCTGCGATCAGAGATCTGCAATTAGCTACTGTTGTGGGTGGGGGCGGAGAGTGAGCAGAGGTCCAAATCCTCTCCTGCAGGCCCAGCTGGGGGATTAAGAATGGTTCCTGTCCTGTGGCTGACCTCTTCAAAGCCTGTGCAGATGTCCTGATCCCCCTCCACACATCCACCCGCTGCTAACACACACTCAAACACCCCCATGCCACCCTTCTCGAACTCTCCCTCGACCTCGCAGCCATAACAAAGCACTCAGGTGACGCGTCTTATCACAAGAGCACTCAGCCTCCCTTTGACTCCATATCTCTGCTACCTCAGCTCCTATCTTGTACAGTTTTCCCTCCTTTATTCTTGCCCTGGCTGTCAGCCCTCTGGTCCAGAGAGGACTGCCCCGTATCAGCTGTGCGTTGACACCAAGCGTGGCCAGATTCCTCAGTGACCTTAGCATGGAAATGAGTCTGTCAGTTTCAATACTCTGCTGCCCTGTGGTTGCAAATAGAAAGCAAGGTCAAAAGGCAGCGGCAGAAGCAATTGTGAAGGACATGTTTCACTCAAAAGGGGAAATAAACGCTTTATATGCAGATGACTGAGTGGCCCTTGTGAGAACGGCGGTGGGCTTTAAGGTTGTGACCTTCATTGGGGTTAAAAATCTTATCCAATCTGATGGCCACCCAACTGGGTCCTCATTTAAGGCGAAGAAGGACAAGATGAACAATGAATGGATTAGAGCTCCCCAGGAGGGAGGGGGGAATCCAAGATTATTTTTAATCAGCAAAGTCTTAAGATCTAAGATCAAATGTGTGAATTTGGTTAATCTGATCATCATTTTCTGTATTTTTGTCTTCTTGTGTTCTTGCAGATGATTCCCAAAAACAGGAAACCCCTAAAAATGGTTTGATTCCATCAATTTTACAAAAACATAACAGACTCCACCATAATGACATCTACGATTGGAAAGAAATGAGCACATCCTGACTGGTTCACATGATTTAGGAGGAAAAGTTGGACATTTTGATCATCTTTAGCTGAAATTTCAGCGTTTGCTGGTCTGTTTGAAACCGAGTCTGACAATGAGTTTAACTACCTGTTTTAATACGTCAGACATTAAATATACCGTAAAATGCATTGGTACAATAAAAAAAATAATCACATTAGCTCTACAGTAGAAGCTAGCATCAGTTTTCCTGATCTCCGCTCAGCCAATCAGGAGAAAGGAACATGAATGCCCCTTCTGGATTGGCTGCTTTATATCTGAATGTTTCAGTTTCCAAAGCCGCAATTTCTTTTGAATATTTTAGACAAACTCTACAAAAAATGTACAAATAGACACAAATAGCCTGAAGTTGCATTCAAGTTTGGTGAAAGTAGCCTCATATTGTGAGAAATATCCAGATTAGAAATAATCTGTATTGAGCGGTAATACAGTTTTGCAAGCCTTGCATGCAAAAAGGTCATAAGTTTAAAAACCTGGAGTTGCACAACATGGCTGCATGGCTTGATAGGACTCAACACACAAAATCAGAGTCAGTACATCAGAAAGAGGTGATAACTGAATTTAGTTACAATCACTAATCCTTATAATTTTAAAAAGACTTGACAATAATCCAGGCTGGTAACATGGATCAGATCTGGATTCCTCTGATTCTTTGCCTCATTGAGTCGAGCTGAACGTTAAGGTTCGGGACATTCTGGAACATCTACTCCTTATTCTTAGATCAACTCAAACACTGTAAATATCTGGTAACCTGGCTGCACTGAAATGTAATAATGTCTCATTGATATAGTTATGGCAGGAGGAGCAGTAATACCTTATAATATGTGCATGAAGGGAGATGTAGTTATTAAGATAAAGTGGGCTGAGAATGGAGCCCTGAGGAACCCCACATGTGATCTTTGTTTATAGAATTGCCAAATGAAAGAGAGGAGTAAATAATACTAAATCCTGCAGGAAATGTTTTGCAATCATCTCATGGATCTACTTTATCCTGCGTTTGGCGAGGTTGTTTTGAAGCTTTCATTGTTTTTAGGCCTCGACTTTTCTTGTTATAAATCATAACATTAGTCATATCTTACTTCTGATTACTTTGTCTTATTCAAGCTGTTGGCTGAAAATGAACTGATAACAAAGGAAGAAGACAACGGATCAACTCCACCTCAGCAGCCTCTCGGTTTCTCTGCTATTCCAGTCGGTTCAGCTTCGCTTTCCATTGTTACTCACATTCATCTGCTTCTCTGCTCCGACCATCCATCTACGCATTCTTCCACATTCCCTTCATCTCTCCCTCCATAATAAGGACCCCCCCCCCACACCATCACCACCACCATCACTGCCCCAGCACAAGGCTGTCAGAGTTTTAGGGACTCGGCGAGCTGTGAAATCGCACAAATTGCTGTTGCTTTGCGTCTGGCCCAGCAACAGAGTGGGGAGGAAGACAGAATAAGAGGGCGAGAGAGAGAGACAGATTTTATGCTTCAACACTTCTGAACCTGAGTCTTTCCCTCCTGCTCCCTCGCTTCCTCCTCTTATCCAGTCAGACATGGACAGGCACAGCTGCAGCGCTGCGTCTCTGCCCTCTGAGCCAGACACCTTCCCCCAGCGCAGCCGTCCTCTGCACCGGCAGCGCTGCGGCAACACCACAGCCTTCGCCACCCTCTCAGTAAACACACCTCCACCACTTTGCTTCAGAGCGCGGGTCACTTGACAGAACAAGTCGGCGACAGCCTGCAGGCCTCTGGGGAGGGATAAAAAACCCTTCTGGACCTGAGGAGAGCTATTCCCGCCACCTCCACTAAAAAGAGCAAAGCCCCCCCGTCCTGCTGCACCAACACGCTGCGCCCAGAGGAATGACCTCTCAGATATGACTAAAACTTCAAAGGTCACAGACGAGTTGTAAGCATCTTTGAACTTGTTAGGCTCCGTATTCACCCTGTTGTGTCCGTCCTGTGAGCCAGCAGGTGCCGCATGGTGTTGACGGTCAGGTGTGTGTATGCTCCCGGTGTGGCGTCACCGTGGGGTCCCACAATGCATTTCACCTGCTGCAGCTTCCTTCATTTAAACCTGGATTCCAGTTTAACTCGGCTGGCTGGACTAAAGCAGACTTCAGTTGGTTTTTGGTTTGTTTGTTTGTTTTTTTACATATTTAATTTGCTTTTGTTTTTTCTGACACAGGTATCACAAAAATATTTATTAGAAAATTTTGTATTATAATATTTTTTCTTTTGATTTAGTGGGAATTATTATGAGTCTGACCAGATTTATTAAGTAAAATGATTCATTAGGAAATAACCCAAGGAGAAAAAAATCAACCCAGCAAATAGTAAATAAATAAATAAGTAAATAAATAACAATCCAGCTATACTGTTTAAAAGTTAAATAAATAGTTAAATAAAGCACATTTTGTTTATTTATTTTTATTAAAGGGATCTTCGTAGTTCTTTGTATTCATTTTACCTGCTGTTGCCACTAAGTATAATTTGTATCATCTTCCTAAAAAAAATGACCTAAGTAAGTTTTTTTTGTGTTTTTTTGCCTAAAACATTTTTGGAAATGTTTTTGTAAAACATGACTTATGCCATAATTTCTGGGAAAGTGACATGTTTGTTGCTATGGTTTCTCTTTTTTTCTTTCTGTCTGCAGGTGTAGAAGCAGATCTAAAGTTTACTGACCTGCATTCTTTCTATCCTTTGTTTTCTCCTCTAGTCGTCATTTCTTCTGTTTTGCAGTTTAAACAGTGAAGCTGTAATGCTCCACTTGTGAAAGTAAATCTGTTGGGCCTCACTTTGGCACTCAGGCAACAATTTAGGGAGCCACGCTGTACCTGACCATGTCAACACAGACATACAAGTACATCTAAAAAAATGTATTTCTTGAAAATTTGCAATTATTTATTGTAATTTTGATTATTTTGGCTTCCAGATAATGAAAATGTGAAACTTTGTCTCAGAAGATTTGACTATTGCATAAGATCAACAAAAAAGAACACTTTAAAACATAAATGTCAGGTTTCTGTAAAGTAAGTTCCTTTCTATGTACTCAATATTGGGTTGGGGCTCCTTATGCATGAATTACTGCTTCAGTGTGTGGCATGGATATCTGAATTTTTTACATGAATCTGTATGTTATCAACATTTGCAAAATGACTCAGAATCCTCCAGCAGATAGAGCTGCAGCACCAAATGGCTGCCTCTGCAACAGAAGATATGGCAGCAGTGCTATTGTAACGACGTTTCCCTAAAACCGACAGTGAGCCAGATCTTCAACTGCAAACTATTTGGGAAAAATATTCTTGGGACGAAGATCTTACTTTCTGGCAGTCAGTCTGGATCTTCTTCTTGGGGATTTTCAAGGTTCAAGAAAAATACTGAACATATCTTTTATCTCAGTTTTCACTTGGAAATGTAATTTTTTTAGTTTCCTAGCTTGAATTTCCAATAAGAAATTATTATTTCTAGGAATTAACCCTAGGAAAATCTCCCTAGGGTCAGATTTTCCCCACTATTCTATTCTATTTTATTCTATTCTATTCTATTCTATTCCTTGCCTTGTAAAATCCTACTACTTAATTTGATAGGTGAAGCAAACAAACGGGATCAATCAAAGGCAGATTAAATAGTTTGGACATCGCTGTCATTGTTGAAATGTTTAATGAGAATACATGTCCTAGTTAAAGTGCTGCACAAGGAGCCTTTCTTATTACTCACCAAAGGTCAGTCATGTGCCAGATTATTGAAAGGACATTTTTGCATCCTGCAGCTCATTTTGTGCGCAGGGTGCATCCACCCTGAAGGATCTGACCAATGTTCAAAGGCATAAATAATAAAGCCTGAATCACGGCAACAGGAGCAGAGAAAGTGTCACATCAGGCGCAGAAAGATTTGTAATTTGTACTCCAGTGAAAGAAAACATCAATTAATGAGAAAACCGTGGCTGATCGGTAACGATGATCTTTAGCGCCCCCTGTTGGTGCTTTGGCTGCACTGCTTCAAACATGAGTACACAGAGATTTATTGTTAAACCATGTATGAAAACATTAACAGAAAATATTCTGTACTTTTGGTCCAGAAATAAATTACATTTATGATTTAAAGAGTTTATAAATACTACATTTCATCAAAATGGTATTTATGTTTAACCCTCTCCAGGCAGATGTTGCAGATTTGCAACAGCTAAATGCTGTTTAAATGCTGTTTAAATGTCTCTCTCAAAAAAAGTCTGAATTGTATATTACTACCCCATATGATTATTTTCTCCAAATATCAGATTTTTCCTGCAACTACAACTTAATTTGAGCCTGAGAGGGTTAAAAGCTGCTTTAAATTTTCAATTAGGAAATAATTTCAAAGGCATTCTTCACAAAATACTTAATGGCTTTATTAGCAAACTGAAAGAAAAAATACAAAATAAGAAATACATACGGCAGAAAAAGCTAAAAGGCAGATTTCATTTTTTTTAAATTGACAGCATGTAAATATTCTAGTAAAAATAACGTTGATTTATTTTAAAAAGTGGGAAAATGAGAAAAGCAACATGAAAAATAATTTTAAAAAAATCAAATTTTCAGATTGGAAAAATGATAAAAGCTCATTTATATATGAAAATGTTTCACATGTAAAAAGATTAAATCCATAGTGAAAACTTGTTGAAAACGAACTTAGTAAAACAAGGAAACCAAACCATTCAGCCAATCAGAGCTCGTTCTGGGTGGAAAAGGTTTCATTCATTTAAAAGTTTATTTACATTTAGTCTTTAAAATAAAAAAAACAAACTGAAACATTATTTTCCAGCTAATGAAATCAACTTCTAACAATCTGATAATTTGCTTGAAATTAAATCAAACATTTTGAGAAAACCTCTGAACATATTCATAAAGTGTTCTTATTAATCAGTAAATCAAAACTATTCAGTTTTCTGTTCTTCTATTTTTGTAAGATTCATTTTTTCAGGAGCTTTTAGATCTGAACCTCAAATACAGCAACATTTTCATGTAATCATTTGGATTTTTATGTTTTATTTTAAATGTTGCAAACAACAAATCTGTCCTTGGTTGTTTTTCTTTCATTCATGTAATATCAAACTGTGATGTTACATTTTAAAAGTCTGATAAACACAAAGCTGAGGGACGTTGTGAACTTATTTTGTTTTAATTTGACGGTTGGAGGAAGAGGAGGGACGGCGAAACCTTCATCATCTGTTTGAATCAACTTTAATCAACAGAAAATCTTTTTCTTTCTCCTCCCTTCTGCTCCTCAGAAAGAATCAGGTTCTGGAAACTTTTCTAAAGTTTTTCACCGCTGAAAAATCATTTCTAGATCCATGGATTTGAGAAAATATCCAATTATCAACAGAAACTTGTTATGTCTAATTCATAACTTATTCTGCCCTTGCATTTAATTACTTGTGTCGTTATTTTCATGCACTTACTCTTTATCACTCCATGAGGAAACGTCTGTGAACTCTTTAAAATGTGTATCATTGCAGTTATGGTGAAAAAACTTCCATAAAAAATGCATTTATTGTGTTAGTTCCCAGTTTGTTAACACCGTCCACCAGTTTGAATCGGTTCGTTGCACTTTAACTAAGCTTCCCTTCAAAACGGTTCAGGGTCTGAAAATCTGAAGCATTTTCAGCCAAAGATCCCAAAACTACACATTTTAATTGGTGCTAATGTTATTGTTAATTTTCATAATCATATTTTTTAACTATAAAAGAAGAACCATTACTTTGCATAAACAGTAATTACAGATTTAGCTGCTTAATTTCAAGAATTAAAACCTTGCAGTGAATTTTTATTTATTTATGCACTTCATTAACTTTTTTTTAAAATGTGGAAATATTATTAATGCAGATTAAATTAATAACACTTTCAAAATAAAACCAAAGTTTTGTTGTAAAGTTGCAAATAAAGTTCCAAAACAATGCAAAGAAAATAGAATAGTTATTCTTTATCAAAAGTTATTTTCCTCAAAAATAACTTTTGATTATTTATAACTTAAATTTAAGTCAAGAATTTAAATAAATAAGTTGTTTTTGTAAGTGTATTCAACAACTGCAAAAATAAAGGTAAGTAATAGAAAATTAATTTTATGAAAAATAAAAATGAAAAAGTAAACTGTTTTAGATTTTGTGAAGATTTAATTTCTGGCTGGTGATTGAATTTATTATCTTTTGTTTATTGCTAACAAATAGAAACATATTTTCAGTTTTAAAATATTTTATTGTGCTTTTTAAAACAGGTTGATCAAACAATTACAAGTTTTAACAACTTCATACTTTAAACTTTTTATATCATTGACTAGTTTCTCCATAACATACGTTTCTTTTACTTATTAATAAATTAAACCTCTGCTTTGCATGTACAATAAATAGCACCAATTACTCTGCAATTATGGTTTATTCATCAGAATTAAATTCATCATAAAACCGTTTGTTGGGGGGTTGGAAAAAACAAACTTCAACAGCAGATCCAGCGTGTGACCCTGCATGACCTTCTTTCACCCACTCAGAAAAATACCCACTTCAGCGCGGAGAGGCCCGCTCAGCAAACGAAGCCTGATTGATGTTTTGATTCAAACTTCAACAAAAAGCTTTGAGTCAGAAACAGTAATAAAATGTAGCTTTGTGCTCCAGATTTTGAAGGAAGCAGCGAAGTTTACCTGCTTTTGACTGAAGCGTTTCAGAACGCCATGACATTTTCTGCAGCGTCGTTATTATAAGAGGTGAGATTAGGATCTAGATTAACGTCACTCTGAACGTTCTTGCTTCACAGTTTGACTCTGAGCAGACCACCAGTCATATTACCACATCCTGTGTGATAACGCTTTAACCTGCATTCATGTTTCCATCGCCTCTCAACAGACTAAATATGTCTTGGAACAATATCTCTCTCACTTTTATTTACTATCTCTCTAAATGTGTAATACAAATAATGCATTATTTCAAATGTCTGCTCATGTTTGCAGGTTAAAATATATAAAACATTTATTGAGCGTCTCTCTCTGGCCTGCAAGGGTCAGAGCGCCGCACTGGACGTTTCCTGCGCTAAACTTCTGCCCATTAATTTTGGACTCACTGTATCTGAACCAGGTCATGATTTTATGTAAGACGGAAAATAAAATGAAATAAAAGTGTGAAAACAGAACCCAGAGCAGCGCTTCGGTCGTGAATCTGCAGAGGAAACCGTCAGCGCGTTTCACTTCATGTCATCTCTGTCGAGTTATTTTCCAAAACACATTTCTAAAAACCTGAGATGACACTGATAAGGCAACTCTGCTGCTGCAGGACCAGCACTTAGGTTTGGCTGTACAACTTTTATTTGCATTTAAGTATGAAACCATTTTTTCCTACAAAAAAAAAAAGAAAATGACCAAAATGATTTATTTGACTTTCTGTTGTTTTCTGCAGGAGTTTCATCTGAGTCTTTCTGCTAAACTGAGCAATAAAAATGTTTGCAATATGAAAATGAAACAAGCCAAAAAAACAACTTGATGGACTTCCCCGTCTGCTCAGGCCTGAGTAAAGTTCTGGTCTGGTTCCCCTTTATGAAAATAAATCCTGTTTTGTTTTTTCTTCTATGTTTGGTGTTCAGTAAAATCCCAGAAGACATTATTCTGAAACAAAAAAGAAAACCTCACAACAAACCACAACGCCTCACAAGACCTCAGGAGTTCATCTCCATGTTCTGATCGATTTTTTTCCAAAAGTGTTTAAAATCTCGTTTCTAGTTACTGACCTTCTATATTAACCTCCCTTTCAGTTTGAGGAAGTCTGACTTCATACAACTCATGAGCTGCTTCATCTTTTTGCAGCATTATAGTCATGGGGGTCTGACTGCGACGCTCCTAAGAGAACAACATCAGGTTTCTGTTCCAGTCTCCATCTGCAGAACAAAAAGGTAAATAAAAATCAGTCTTTACCGACCGATTCCAGAACTGTTGTTTTATTAATAAAAAGCTGCTTTAAAATGCAGCACAGCAGTGGTAACGAGTGACAGGATGCATCACTCTGATACTTTCATAGACGTTTATATAAGTAAAAGAAAAATCTGAGATAACTGCAGCTTGCCGGTAGTTTGGAGAGTAGAAAAACTGACCCTCCTGAACAATGAAGTCATAGTAAAAGTAGTTTTGTTTCTGCTCTGTAAAAATAAACGTGTATGTGTGAATGTGCATATTTGGAAAAGCACCTCATGCCTGCTGTAAAGCATGGTGGAGGATCTGTGATGCTTTGGGCCTGTTTGTCTCCAAAAGACCAAATAAGAGCATAACGTTTTACTGGTCTCCTCTGTTTGTAATGCAAACATTTCAAAAGAACATTTTACATTTTAATCTGTGTTGTATGCTGCTTCATGTTTTGTCCAGGACAAATTTGCAAATGAGTTTTTCCTTAATATATAAAAGTTTAAATATCTAAAAGTGGGTCATAACTGAATATTTCAGCCTGATTGTGATCAGTTTACATTGTCAAATCTACAGGGTAATATTTCACCAGACACAAAATCAAAAGTTTTACGTGATTTCTAAAATGTTTCCTTCTGTAAAACTGATGTCATCAGATAAACAAATGATTCAGGTCTGTGTCTCTTCTGGCATTTTAAGGAAATGATAAAAGCAGCATGTAGCTTTTATAAAAAATAGGGTTTTTTACATATTTGTTAAAATTCTAATTTATGGAGCTCATAAGAGATTTCATACAGGGATTTGCATGTCGGTGGGCAGCCAGGAGTCACGTCAACACCTGGCAGGAAGAAGTGGGACTTGAACTGACAACTTTCAGGTTGTCAGACAACTAATCCACCCACTGAACCAAAACAGGCAGATTGATTCGGTGGAGGTAAATTAAACGCTGCAGGACTCAGAAATCTTTATTAAAAGGAAGATTAACATTTCTTCCCCGTTCTTAGAAGGTCAAAATCGATGTAACGCTTTAATCAGTCTCTGTTTGGGATTATCAGTTCCTTCCACTGGGATTTCTGCTGACAGGAAAACCAGGGCTTACACAGGAGACAGCAGGAATCCTCTGGCTCATTTTAGTGATTTCATGAGGAATAATGTAAAAGATTTCCTGAAAAGATCATGATGCAATTTCCTGAGTTTGCTAAATCTGTGTTTCATCTAACCTGAACTGAAAAAGTCCACAGGATGTTTCGGTTTTGTCCCTAAAACTTCTATTTTATAAAAGATTTATTTAATAATAGCTGACTTACCCACTATTGCCGTCTGAAGCAATATCTACTTTTAACTTCATGCATCAGGCTGGAAAAGAAAATGTTTAGAAATGGATCTATTTTCATTACAACCATAATGTTCAAAGCTCTTTACATTTACTGTTTTTTTTTTTCTCTTTCTGGATTTGGCCCTTGGAAAGGAAACACACCATCAAGTGTGTTAGAAAGGTTAGCATCACTCTCATATCCACTTTACCTGCCTTCATACGCCTGCAAAGTGACAGGTGTGCCCTTAGCTTTGTAACATACAAACCATCAGAAATAGTGATGCTTTATTCCTGCAGACATACTAGAAACAAAACTCCTCAACTTTTGAATTTCATTCATAGAATTTTGATTTAAGTTGATTTAAATATCAGATTTTCTAACCCAAGTTATTTCTCATCACTAATATTTCATTCATACAGAAAAGCCCTGAAACACTTATTCTTTTATTTCTTTGTCTTATTTTTATTGGAGTCTCTTAGTTCAACATTGATGAACTTGCATAGAAAGTGCAGATTAGAAGTTTTAAGTATTTTCACCATTATTGCTCTGACTTTTAAAACTTGCTCAGCCAAAATTGCTGCTCTTTAAAACAATCACTGTTACAGTTTGGAAGTATGATGGTGTCAATTATAGGAATGTGCTTATAGGAAAAAAACCAAGAGAAAATTCAGCGCGCTTTAGTTGAACCTTATACGCAGTGGCCTCTGGTGGCCGTTTTGGGGTATTGCAGCTCAGTTTCTTTTACTTAGTGACCCACCGGCCGCAGAAATGAATCTATAAAACGGTTCCTTCTTGTTAAACTGAATTGTGAACAAATTCACAAACTGTGTGAACTCAGTCATACTAGAGCTGCTGCTTCTCCACACTGAGAGGAGCCGGTTGATCTGGTTAGCCTCGACGTCTCCATGGTGAGGGGTTCAACCCAGAGGAAGACCCAGGACACGCTCTAGGGACAAATGTTTCTCTGCTGGCCTGGGAACGCCTTGAGATTCAACTCTTTTAACTCTTTTTCAAGTAACTTTCACCTCCAACCGGCTGCAAGGCTGCCAAATGTTGCATCAACAGCGTATAAAAAACCCCTCTCTTGAATGCTCAGTAATTAAATGATGTTGAGGTGATTTCACGCCATTCCACACACAGGTGGAGGATTCAGGGAGGAGGCGTTGAGGTTTATCTCCAGCGGTTGGTGGGTGGGAGGCAGAGGACAACCTGAACCGGTTTCCAGGTTTACAGACCAGCTGCTGAATGTTGAGAAGAATCACAAAATGAAATGAAATGATTAAAGGAGCCGAATCATTTTGCGTTCTTAATTATATCTGCAGCAGTAAAAACTTCTCCTTTATCCGACACGTAAACAAATAAAAACAAAATTGCGTAGAAAAGAGCTTCAAACTGGTTGTGTGGTTGTTCCAGAGACAGTGGGCGTTAATACTGCCTCACCAGATATCGACAGACACTACCATGTTAAAATAACTATCTATCTTTCTTGTAACACCTACACGGTGATGAAATGAATGTTCTTGTTGAATGTTTCCGTTCACCATCTTGTGCAGATTATCTTTAGAAAGCTGTTCCACTCCATTGCACCAAACTGATAATAAAGTTTTGTCTTGTCTTTAGAGTCAGGCAAACTTTTCATGGAACAATCTAAAGGAGTTTTTTCTGTTTACAAATTGAGTTTTCATGGTATAGATATAATTTATAAAATTTAAGTGAGCCTTTGCTCAGATTTGATTTTTGCGTTGCGATAATTTTATGTTTTCACATCAGAATTTCTGGCTCAGGTTGAGACTGTTTTACATTTTTTATGTACAGGCACTACGCTTTGTGTAATTTCCTGCAATCGGAAAATATTTCCATTTGACTAAGTTTGGTATTGTGACATTTAACAGCGTCAGCTCACACCTACAAGATGATTTGAATCCAATAAAAGTCGTCCTACTCGCTGTCATTTACATGACAATCCAACATATTTTATCTCACTTTTAAGACATGATTTAAATTCATGATACATGCTTTATATAATAACATTTAAAATAGTTTTGATTAATTCAAACAGTGCGGAGGGGCTTCACAGCAGGATGACGATGACTCAGAGTCCAAACGCCTTCACTCTGCTGGATTCCACTAAAATCCCCTGAAAGAAAATTTGCAGAGGATGAACGATTAGGGTCTTTCGAAATGTGTCAAAACAACACCTGTGACTTCACCATTCATCTGTTTTAGTTCTGAAACAGAACTTCTTCTGTGTTTTGGAGCGTTCTGTAAATCAAAATTATTATGAGGATCATTTTGGTTTTCAAACAAGAGATGTATTCACAACATAACGCAGATATATTACATGAAATCTATCCATCCATGCACATCTACTCCAACTTAAAGCTGCAGTTTGTGACTTCTACAAAAATATGCCTTTTACATATTTGCTCAAACTGTCACCATGTTGTGACAGAATAAGATGAGACAGGTAAAAAAATCAATCTCCTTCATCTTCTCCAAGTGCTGCTATTGCCGTCTGTATAAATGCACCGCTCCCAAAACAACCAATCAGAGCCAGGAGGAGTGTCTTAGTGCTGTCTATCATCCGCGTGTACACGTTGCTAAATGTGTTAACGACGGAGAAGCAACTCACCGTTTCAGGAAAACAGTTTATCCGCTGTGGCCGTTCTAGCTGGCCTGAGCATTCCTGGCAGACTGTTGTGGTGAACCAGCTGTAGCGTAGCAGAGAGCAGCTGATACACTAGTGCAGGGGTCAGCAACCCGCATGCGGCTCTTTAGCGCCGCCCTAGTGGCTCTCTGGAGAGCAAACAGGGAAAGAGCTGAGGAGAGATTCTACAAGTCTTGGATCAAATCATTTGCATTCAGTGCCAATGCGGAAGGATTACCTGAATGTTTGCTCTGTAGCGAGAAGCTGTCAAATAACAAAAATAGTACCGTACTTTCCGGACTATAGAGCGCACCTTAATATAAGCCGCACCTACAATTTTTTTTAAATAACTGAAAACGTTCATACAAAAGCCGCACCGATGTTGAGAAGCGTCCAGTGAACAGAAATCACATTAAACACATAGAACACAATCCTGCCACAGGCACATATATTTAGTAACAAAGTGGTAGTTTTTATAAATTGATTAGTGATTTTTGTCAGTATATATTTAGAATGACTTTTATCGATGTTATTGTGTTTGTTGCTCAGGTCTGGGGATGGTTGTGTGTCAGAAGAGAAGAGGAAGCTGCTGTTTTATCATTGCACTGACTTGCTTGGCATTTGCACAGAAATCAAACTTAAACTTTATTAATTTAATTTTATATACTTTACCTTTTAAAAAGGCTGATGTTTTATCTTAGGTTGTGTTTTATTGCTCTATGTTTGTTGCCCATAAGCGGCACGTTATGCGCGCTCCGTTTTGTTGTTTTTTCAATCACAAACTTTAAGGTGATTATTTACGAAGATCGATCGTCGTTATGCAAACGGCATTTGGAGCAGATTTTCCGAGTTAGTAAAAGGAAGAAATGACCCTTTTCCTGTCGATCTTCTCAATAAAAGTGTTTCCGTCTGCTCAATGTGTGATGGCATGATGTGGATTCTCTGTTCAGATTGTGTGAGTTGAATATTATCTAACACAATAGAATAGATTTATCTATTATTATGGGGAAATTCCATTGCAACAGCAGCAAAGCGATGAAGTAAAGATTCACACCAAGATACAAATACAGAATATATAAAAACAGAATAAACAATATTATACTCTATGGTAAGGTCAAAATCTTAAAATAAAATGAAAATTAAATGATCATTTTCACTATACAGATCACAATCATTCAGGATTTTCCTGTTTACTCTCTGCCAATAATTTGACCTTTCTTTAGCAGACTAGTGTCTTTTCCACATGGTTGGATTTGCAGCTGAAAGATGCAGTAATTACCGAATAGGAAGATCGAAAATATTTGTTTAGCTAAATCTGGGTGCTGACGGATCGGTTTGGCGAGGCGGCGAAGAAAATTAACACTGTTTTGGTGGAAATTCTTCTTAGTTTTGATAAATATCTTGGCATGTGTCAGAATGCTAAATTACGTCAAAGATAAGTGATGTTTGAAATGCAAAGACAGTGGGTTACCAATATCCTCTCGTTTATTCTGTACGCACAAATTACGGTACTGAGAGTCAAAAAAGTTAACATTTGGGTGTTTCTGAAGAATGTTGTCAGATAAAGTGAGGAAATTCCTGGATTTATTTTTCTGCTTCCTTGCACATCAATCAGCCTTTCACATGCAAATCAAATTAATACAGTTTGTTTTTCCTCTGTATCTTGTTTTAATTTATCAGATAACAATTTGATTCTTGCTGAAAGTGAGATGATGGATACATGAATAAGTGATTCATGAGGATGCAGTCCCAGTTTGTTATGATTAATAAAAGTAGCAAAGTTGAAAGGAGGAGCTCTTTATTTACTGGTTGATCTCCAGATCCAATTCATGGTCATGAAACACAAATCGCCACAGAAGGAAGGACATTCTGGATACAAGCAGCTGAAATGAGCACATGAACACATGAAAAAAGGATGAGCAAAAAGACAATAAACCAGCTACCATCAGCTCTGGACCTGTACAAAAGTTGGTAAAACTCTAAATATTCCAATGAGAGACATTGGAGCCATACTTATACTTTCCTGCATTTGGAAAGACCCAGAAATCATTGATCAACCACGGAGCTTTTTGCCAACAAAACACAATCCTGACATAAAAATAAGTGAAAAACGAGAATGCAAGAGTTTTCCCAAAGAGCTTCACAAAGACCAGGAGATAACAGGCGCAGTTTCTCCCATGAAAACAATAAGAAATGCTCTCAATCTCAAAGGTTTCTAAGCACTTTCAAAACACAAGACTCCACTGATGAAGAAAAGCAATGTTAAAGCTTGCTTAAGGTTTACTGCAGGAGATTTGGACTAGCCAGTAAAATTCAGGAAAAATGTTGAGTGGTTGGATGAGGTCAAAGTTGAAATCTTTGGATGTCTCTGTCTTCACCATGTTTGGAGAAAGAATAGTTCTTAATATCACCCCAAAAACCAGCTTTAGGAGCATCACAGTGGTCTAGTACCATATGTCTGCCTTCCAGCATCTGAATCTGACAGATTACATATCAGTGAAGGAAGGTTGCATGAAGGACATTACAGATCGTGTCTGAGAAGAATATTTTGGTTTCCTTCCTCAAACTAACATTGTCATGAGGAACTAATTTTAATATTGTTTAACTACACTGTGCGGTTTACCGCACAGGGTGGTGTGACCTATAGGGATACAAGAGCAACACATTTGCCCTAAATATATTTCTGTTGTTTATTTTAATCTCGTCTTAATAAAGAATGGGCACCCAATATTATTGTACAGTAAGCAAACGCCATCAGATGTATTACTTTAGGTCTCTGTTGGCTAGTGACCCTAAAATTGGTATCTAACATTTGATTTAGCATTAACCATTAGGCTACATTTTGTGTTTTTTGTGTCTGGACTGCATTTTGTCATCTCCAACTCATTTTATCATACATAAACTTGTCGAGTCTTAAAAGAATTTGAAATCTAGACATTTGAAATTTGAGAAAAGCAGCAAAATCCAGTATATACTTCTCATATCTGGATTGTTCTCATTCATAACATATTTTCAAAACACAATTTGTGACTAAAAAAAATTCTGAGAGAAACAGCGATTTTATCTTTCTACATCTAGTCTATTGTTCTCATTAGAGAGCAAAAGACTTCAGTAAAACCAAAACTCCTGTATAGTAATTCTAGATGAAAAGCAATACTTAAGTTGGTCACATCCTGATTTCACAGCTTCTGGTTTGAGGAACATTCGTCCTATTTGTAAAAGTTACAGAAAACAGTAGATGCCTTTTATTAGACCACCTGAGATGGGCCTTGGGTTAAAAACTAAAAAAGTTGGACTCATCATTTCCAAACTAGATTGATGTACAAACTTTTGATCCTTAAAACTTGGCACACAGACCACCTCAGATCTTCCTCAACAAATGTACATATTTTAAGGTTTTCGCAAAAGTCAGAACAGAAATCAGCTTTATATCCTCCTTATTGACTTTACTTTATTGTAAAAGTAGGAAATTTGGTTCACTTGTTGAAGTTTAGATCAAGAAGTTTTTCACCGAGATGTTTTGACCGAACAGCTTCACATTTGAAATGAATGAAGGATGCAAACAATAAAACAATCAACCTCACAGACCTGACATGCCACTATGCTCAGACTGACGATTATGAAATCTAGCATGCAAATGTAACTTCTCAAGAGCTACTGTAACTCTTGAAGGCGCGGCTCAAATCCCACAGGACGTCGGCCATTTTGACTTTTTTAAACCTGTTGTATCTGAACAAACTCCTCCTAGAGCTTTCCACTTACAGACTTCAAAATGAGAAACTGGGGATCAAAAGTTATCAAAAGCTTTTTTCTGCCTTGAAGCAGGTGAGTGTGGCCAAGCCTCAAAATCTGACTCCATAAAATACGACGGTTTGATCACTACGACACAGAACGTCAGATATGTACCAATTTGAATCAAATCCACCCCATGGCATATTTCAAACAGCTTTATTTCCCTCATGTATTGTACAATTCACACAAGTTTGTGCTTATTTTGTAGATCATTGTTCAACACATTGTGATCTATAAATTTGATTACATCACTTTAGCCCCATTCACTGAGAATAAAGTCACAGGTTTCTGTGGTGAATGGCCCTCCATAACACTGTTGCACCTTCTCTAATAATAGATGAAAATTTCAGGCAACATTTCCAAAATACTAAAGGAAGTCTTCGTTAATTCTTCAGCACCAAGCAGGAAGTGGATGTGGCTTTTACCAGAAAGGTCAGATTTTGGCCAAACTTTGAAGACGTCCTGTTGGAGCTGAACTGAGCCTGACTGAATGTGAAAATGAGACTTATTCCTAGTAAAACCAAACGGCAACATGCAGATTTGAGTGCTGATGCAGAACATCTGCGGTCGCAGCACATGCTTATACATATTCAAACCTTAAGGGACTCTGTCTACTTTCCATCTGCAATTGAAAGGGTCCATGTTCGTCTTCCTCTCTGGGTAAAGTCGGTGAACCAAATTTGACGTCTGAATTGTTTTGCACAAAACATTTCTGTTTCCTGTTGACTTTTTTTAGGTTGTGTAGCTGATGCATATTCATAGTTTAAAAGTGGAAGTGGTGGGAAGGCACCACATTACACCGTTCTTCAACCACATCCTGAGTCACCATGCTGACAGTGACGCCTTTAGCTTGCTGCCTGATAATTCTTCCACTCAGTCTTCAGACGTTAACACATTAGTGTCTCCGGCATCGCTTCACTCTTCAAGTTGTAGAATTTCACATTAAAAAAGGTAAAAAATTTCAACCTTCTCCGTATTTATATGTAAAATATCCTGATCTGAAGACATGATGGGCTTAGATTATTAAGTTTGTTTAATATGATTTAACATTATTTTATAACAAGCACTTTGTATTGCCTTGTTGCTGAAAATGTGCTAAATAAGTGAAATTGCTTTTACTTTCATTAATTTGTGGTCATACCATTTTGACTGTTGTTAATAATGCGTCAGTATTTCTTCCCAGACTGTTTAAATCTTTCTTCTCTGTTGCTATAACGATGAACCTTTGGTCCAGGGTAGCAGCGGATGACAGAAAGCCGAAGCGTTTTTCTTCTAAATGTCTCTTCTTTAACCTCAGACCTGACTTAGAAAGCTCTATTTGTGCCTGCAGTCTGGTCTGCTGTGTTTTCCCCTGCCTGCCCAGCTTCTGACACCAGTGAGTCATCTCCATGGCTCCTCCACCTCCAGCCCTGTCGCTGCTGTGGGGTCTCACTTTATTCTTTGGTGGAGGTAAGATGACTTATTGGATCTAATTAATCTTTTCCTCTGTTCTGTTATTTGACATTGTTGAAGATCTCTTTTAAAATTCATTGTAATCTTGTCTTAAGGGCTGCACATCATTAATCTCAAATCTAATTTGGTTTTTGCTTCTTAAAATCAAGTGAAGTGTCTTTTTGAGTCAACAGTCATTGAAGTTGACATTCAGGATTAGAAACTCTAGGTAGTGCAGCTTTTGCAGCTGACCTCTTTTTTCTCCTCTGCAGCAGCTGCATCTCTCTGCAATGTCACCTGCACCACTGACTATATAAAGATACTAAACTGCTCCTGCTCAGGCTCTGTGCCAACACTTCCTGTTCTTCTCACTGTGACTTGCAGGTAAAAATTGTCCTGTCATTGTTACTAAATTAATAGATGTCTTTATAAGGCTGCTGCATAAGCAGGAGCATTTTAATCTTTTCCTCATATTTTTTACATGAAATATAATTATGTCTTTGCATTATATTATTGAACTTTTGATTTGAAGTAACGAATAAAACAGTCTGCAGTAGTGTTAACTCTTTCTAAAAGAGTAAAATATGTATTTATGAATTGCCTCAGTTCCTCTTTGCATCATTCAGACACAAGCTGCTTATTCCAGGTTTCATGTGTGAAAGCAGCCTACAGTTAATAATTCCCAACATCACAGTAACAATTCAAACAGAAAGAGGTCTAAATGGAAAGGATAAAAATGATGTCATGGTTGTTGTTATACTTGTAAAACGCTGGAATTTTTAAATGTTTTCATATGTGGAATCTGAAAAGTTTGCAAATAACTCACTCAAAGGACCCAAGTTTGTTGCAACTGAAATTAATTTACATCTAAACTCTGTATTGTTTGGCATCATGACGCTTGATTGCTTAGTTCATTACACCAAAACTGTATAAATATTAAATTATGTTAATGGCTATATTCATAGGTGGCCCTAAAATGCAATAACTACACTACCCATAATGCATCTCAAAATAAGACGGCATGCTTAAAAACCTCCCAAAAGTGGGTTAAAAGATAAAGAAACATTTAAATGAATGAGCTATTTGCATATAAAAATGTTTTTGTCACAATGAGGCTTGAAAACCTGAAAAATGTGATTTTGCAATAATTTCTTGTGCTATTTGAACATTGGAGAACATTATCAGGGACAGTGTTTTTCATTGCTCTTACCAAAATCCAGAAATATTATTTTGTCTTTGTCAGCAGCAAAGTCTTTTCATTCATCATAACACCAAATGATTCTGTTCCAGCTCTCAGGACACACATCTTACTGTGAGCTGTGAGACCAAACCGCCTCAGTCCTGGTGCATAATCAATGCCGACCTCACCTACGTGGCATCCACCGATACGCTGTGCAACGCCACCGCCAGCCAGCCTGGCAGCCGAGACCTGGTGGTTCTCAGTGAGCAACTCCAGTGGGAGCTCTATTCTGTGGGTAGGTTCAACAAATAATCTCTCATTTCAGTTTCATATCTGACCCGCTGACGTAAAAACCAAGCACAAAAAATGCAACTGAGAGCTGCTTTAAGGTCATCACTCTGGCAGTTAGAGTATTTAGGGTTTTTAGTGAAAAGTGCAGAGTTTGCTGGAATAAAGCTCCTGCCTGCTCTGACTCCTTTTGACTTTTTTTTTTTTTTTACAGTAAAACTTGAAGCTCCTGATAATGTCACAGTGAAAAAGGCTGCAGGAATCTACAACATTACCTGGAGAAACAGAAGTGGATACACGTCCTGCGTCACAAACAAAGTCCGCATAAGAAATACAAAAAACCCATCAGAGGTAATGCTAAGTTGTCACAAAAACAGGAATGAGACTGTAACTGTTAACCACTTTTTGCTGATGAGTTGTATTTTTTTGTTTCTTCCAAACAGGATTTAATCTTTGAGCATTTACCAAAGCGGATGCACTTTGAGCTGGACCAGAAAAAGCTGCAGCCCAGTGCTTCCTACGTTGTGGACGTTCAGGCCAAAATCTGCGACGACGAGTTCGTTGTGGGTCCGTGGAGTGAATGGAGCTCCGGTGCAGAGTGGAGCACACCGGCTGATCCTCCAGATCAAGAAGGTGGGCTCATATTATACCCAATAAACCTGGATGTTCATAAACATTTACAGTTCAAATCATATTCATCTGATCTTTGCCACTTTTTCAGGAGTGAATTTTTACTGGCTTTACATCTCGTCGCCCATCATCCTCATCCTCGCCCTCCTGTTGCTGGGATACCTACAAAAACCGTGAGTATTTTCAAACGTCTCACTTTCCTGTTTTAAACTGGATTTTCCCACCAATTCAGACCCAATTTTAGTTGTTGCCAAAACAAAAAGGCTAAAGAACTTTACTGAACTCTTCCTCTGTTCAATCGCATCCCAATTAACCAGTCAGTAACATAAGCTGATAAAGAGGAGTTGAAGGTCACCATCATGTTGCCTTCCAGTAAATGATTAGCAATACAACTCACCGCATCAGTTGATTCCTGGCATCACCTCCTACATAGAAACCACGGCAGCAGTTTGTGCAGCAGCACTGTGCACTGAATGGCTCACAGGCATAGGAAGTCCTGCAGCAGAGCGTCAGAGAGCTGAGAACAGCTCCCTGTAGGTCTCCACGGTTTCAACAAGAAAACACAACCTCACAAGATTAACCAACCAGACACTCTGCTCTCTCTGCTGAAGGATGATGTAACACGTCTAATGTGTGAACAGAAGTTTTAGTTTTGGTATTCTCACTGATGGTTGATAAACGAGCAAAAACCCAAAATATCACCAAGTGTTTTTGGTTTCTAGTCCAAGTTCTAGTGAGCCAATTGGATTTAAAGTTTTATCACGACACTTTGTGGTATTAACAATAAAAGTGAGAATAAGAACTTACTTTTATATGCTAATCCTAATAAATGATAAACGATACAATAAATCTTAGTACACCTGAAATAAGACAAAACTAACTTTAAAATAACTTTTCAGCAAAATATATGAACTTGTTTCCAGTCAATAATTCTTGTGTAGAGATTTAAAAACTGTTATTTACAGTTGTCATTATTACTATTATTATTGTCATCCATAGGTTTTTAGCAGTCAGTATTTCACCTGAACAAATGCTGTATTCTGTCTGTTTCATCAGACGGTTCAACACTAACTCCACAAAGCTTTTATTTGACATAGACACGGATTTTAGTCATGTTTTAAGTTGTTAATTTAGATAATTAACTGCATGATTTGTTTCTAAAGTAATTTTTAAGTGAAGGAAACACCAGTGGTGTCACAGAACATGAAAATCAAAAAGGTTTTCTCACCTTTTGTCTATGGTTTTATTCAAATGAGGTGGTTAAAATCAAATTTTCCCTTAATTCTTGGTTTGATTTGAATTAACCTGTTTAACAGCAGCCATTATGACTCATCTAAGTGTTAAAAAGAGCCATTTTTCATGTTCTGTGTTAAAAACAACATGAATCAGAGTCCAAACCAGAATGTGTGTCTAGAAAGGATTTAGGTTTTTATGTTGAGGACAATATAAGAGTAATTTAAGGAATAACCTGCACTGAAAGAAATTTATTTTTTCTTCTTCTTTGAAAAAAGCCAGATGAACCAAACCTGAAAATATTTTTATTGTTTTTTAAATTGAAGATTCATTCAGCTTCTATGAATTAAAAGATGGTCAGTAAAGTATTTAGACAGCAAAGTTTTTCTGAAACAACCTGCAGTTGAGAAGTTTTGTTGTCAATCACTGTCTCCTCATGATGAAAATAATCCTTCTGTTCTGAGAGTCGCAGCGTGGGATGTTTTATTATCAAAAGTTAAGATCAAGCTTTGACTCAATAATTCAGTAAATTGCTGTGTAATCCTTCACATGAAAGCCGTGTTGTTTTACCAGAATTACTGGTTATGATCTTAAAACCTTTGATTTTAGGTCAAAGCTTCGCCTCTGCTCAGCTCATCTACCGTAAAGCAGCAAAGATCCAAATAGAAACATGAGCAGAGATTAGAAACATCCTTTATTCTGCCTCCATTGGGAAAATTAGCTGTATCAGCAGTAAGAAACTAACAGAACTACATACAGTTAAGCTATGCTAGTAGCAGTAAAACCTAAACATACAACATAAAAATATCTATGAAGCTATGAAAAATAGCAGATGCTTATTGCAAAAAAAAATAATGTAAGTGTAAAAAAAAATTAAAAAATCTGCAAAAACTGTACTTTTATGTGCAAGAACAGACAAGAGAACAACAGTTTGTTGTGCTTTCCGGGAGCAGCTAACAAGCTGCTGATTCAGCAGGCGAAGCCACAAAACAGAGGCGTCCAAACGTTTTGCCAGAGCCAAAGTTTTAAAATGTAGAAGTTCCTGCAGGCCTGAAAAAATTTTATTTCTTAATAAACATGATCCATAATGAACTAACTAATGTCATTTCTTATGTTGGGTTAATTGTCTTCAGTTATTCTCAGCGACATGAACAGGAAGCGGGTCGCTCTTTCTGCAATGTCCCAAACACAAATCTTACCAAGTATTCTTGGTCTAGTTTCTTGTGGAAATACCTTAGGTCACTTGAAATAAGACAAAATTTACTTACAAGAAACTTTTTAGCAAGAAATAGGAGCTCGCTTTAAGCCTTAAAATTGATGAAAAAGGACTAATTCCACTGGCAGATTGTTCACTTACAACAGTGAGATAATCTACCATTGGAACTAGTTTTCCTCATTATTAAGGAATTATTGACTTAAACTCATATTTCTTGCTAAAAAAAAGTTTCTTGTAAGTTAGTTTAGTCTTATTTGAAGAGTATTTAGATATTTGCACTAGAAGCTAGATTAAATTGACTTGGTAAGAGTTTGCGGTGAATTGACACACAATCACTCTAAAAATGTCCCCGTCGCCACATGTTGAAGACCTCTGCTCTACAGGTTGGCTGATGCCACCACACAGTGACTAAAGGTCACTGTTTCTGTCTTCTGCCTTTCCTAACTTTTATTCTGCTTTTTTTTCAGGTGCTGGCAGAAAAAACTCAAAATGATGACGTTCATCCCCAGACCCAACGAATACTTCAAGCCCCTCTACCACAGCCACGGTGGGAACTTTAAGGTAAGAGAAAGCAAAAGTAGTCTTTCACATTGTTGGTAGTTTCCAACTCGCACCAGCAGGTGCTGCAGAAGAGGGGACTCACGTCACATCTGGACCCTGCTGGCTCTGCCGGCTGGGACTTTCCCTTTGACGGCAGACTGAAGGGACTCTGTGACTCAGTCAGCAGGGGCTTCACAAGCCTCACATGCTGTGGGAGGATATTTGTCTCAGTCAGGCAGACTTGTTCCACCTCGGTGGAAACTACCCCAGAGGTTGTGTTTCAGCTCTTTGATTTGCCATAGTGTCACAGTAAAAACGGCCTGTTTTCTACCTGATGGAGACACATAGTGAGAACGTTGTGGTTTACGTTTTTTTGTTCTTTCATAAATGTTGCACGGTTTATCTCTGCTCTTTATCTTTAGCAACATTTGTCTTTTCCCCTAATGTAAATTTACTCTTTTCATATCTGCTATTTTTAGCAGACAGATCATGTTTGTGCTGGCAGCAATCTCCAAAACGGATCATTTTGGAATCCATTTCCATCAATGAGTCATTCACCAACACCGAGGTTTTAAACAACTTAACAGAACTTAACAACATCCAGCGTCACATATGAATTTTAATGAAACCGTCACGTGAAAATACTGTAGCTGCACCTGGAAGAGTTAATAAGCAACAAGTTTAGATTTGTTCTGCAACCTGCTTGTTGCTCCAAACCAAAAAGGAAACGTTTTAATAAAAGATGCAACAAGAAATTGTCATTTTAGGAGTTAATCCATAAGTTATTGTACAAAATCTGCTTTTAATAACAGACTTTCTTCATTTTCCATATTTATATAAAAAAAACAAACGTTAACCTCATTCTATGAAATTATTTTTTTCTTTTGTAATAGAGGATTCTTGTCTAAAATCTAACAATAGGAAGACATTTTAGGCAAATTTTAATGGCTTTCATAAGAAAACATTTCACACATATCTAGAAAATATTTTTTTGCAGCTCTAGACAAATTTTATGTTGTAGTTCTATGAATTGAAGAAGCTGCAGAAAAGCAGCTCTGAACACAAAGACCAAAATTATTTCCTTCTATCATCTTTTTCTTGAAACAAATGAAAGGAAGACATTTTCAGAAAAGATAGATATATAGCAACAAGAATTAATCGAGCCTGGAGCACTTAACCTGTAGCTCAGTACCCAAGGTAAGTCAAATCTATTTAATGCAACAAAGTTCTGGTTGAGTTCATCTCAAACTGTCACTAAACTTATTAAAATGCTATCAAGAAGCCAGCAGATGGCGCTATTTCACATGATCAAACAAATGGCAACAGTGGAGAGGAACTACGTCTTTTTAACGAGATGAAATTATATCCAGGAAATCCTTAGATTATCTTTTTTTGCATCCCTGGCTCAAAATGTTCCTACAAAGAGTAGATTAAGTAGGTAGACGTATATTTTTATTATGTTGCATAAACAAGGATTAAATCTAGTCATCATGTAAGACACAGAATAATTACTTCACTGCAAGGCTTTGCATTTCCACAAAGTGACGCCATCGTATTAGTCAAAGTTCAGTTTAGTGCAGCTAGAGAAAAAATATATATATATCTTTTGAAGGATATTTGAGATTAACAAGCAATTACATATCTTCTACAGCAGAGGGCGCTACTGGAGTATCTATGAATACTGAAGCGTCACCTTGATGGAAGTGAGACAGATGTAACAAAGGAAAGAAGAAAAGATTTACTTTTTCACTTCAAGTGTTTGTGAGGATCTTAACAGCAATCTGCAAAAGTGTTTGAGACTGAATAGCAAGAAAACATCCCAGAGATTTGGAAAGTGATTAAATTAGTTTAGAAACTTGGAAAATCTATTAACTTTAAACTTCTTTTATATAAAAAAAAAATAAGTTTTTTAAACCAGAACAGAATCCTTTGCCAGATGGCCAGCGCGTAACGGTGCAGAAGTAAAACTGCTCGTTTATTTTAGGTGCTGCTTTCTTTTGTTTAGCGACAAACAAAAGAAAACGGCTGCGGTGCAGCTCTCTTTGCGAAGCGGCTTCTGTTCTCCTGCCGTATCTCACGTCCTTGTGGTGCAGACTGCTTGCGTCTTTCTCGATTTACAGTTCCGTTCAGGAGCTTTGTAGACAGGATGTGGTGGCCTGGGCGTCAAAACTCTTGATTCAAGCTTATCTGGACATCTCAGGCTTTAGGTGGCTGCACATTTTCTACACTTCTCTAAAGTCTTTCAGCTGCTTTAAAACGCCTGTGCATTAAATCAAAGTGAATACCAAATATCTTTGAAATAGTAGACACAGAGTCACATGCTACACTCCAGATTGATATCTGCACATTTAAAATTAGCATCAACTTCTTCAAGGAAATAGAGTAATTTTCTTCAGATTAGGAAGACTTATTGCATGCAGTAAGTAACAAATACCATTTAGTCCAAATGTGGAGATATAAAGAGTCTGGATGTGAAATGAAAGTTTTCTCTGTCAGATTAGAGGAGAACCTCTGCACATGTGGAAAAACATCCGACTACTTAATGAAAACTGAGAACAATCTGATCCCAGATTGTGAAAGTAACTGATTTTATTCTGGCCCTGCTGACAGCAACAGAGACTCAAAAACAATTTAAGTGGATAATGTATGGAGGTGACGTGTCACCTGAGGAGCCGCTGCAGCGCCTTGTCTGGGCATCATTACATCAAGAAAGTCACTGATTACCATAACCTGCACCAAGAGCGTGGTTTTATGTTGAGTCAGATGTTCCTCTAAAATGCATAAAGTTTGTCACACTTTTTTTTTTTTCTTACCACAATGATTTGAGAGAAAGAAAAAGAGGAAATCTAAAAATGTGTATTTTTACAGAATAAATGACAGCTACAACTCTTGAGATTAGGTGGACATTTCAAAGAAATGCTGTGGTCATGTGACCCACATCTCAGTACGATCTGTATATGAGTAAATTCTGGCTGCTTCCACTGAATTTCAGAGGGTCAGTAAAAGCGACCATATAAAAAGATGATTTGTCATTTTGTTGCTCTAATCCAGGTAAAAAGAAACTTCCTGCTGGGTTGGAATGCCATTTCCAAAATATTTAAAATCCATTCTCAAACATGGCGATAGATTATTCAAAAGAGAAAAAACATTTTGTTTTTCAGCCACAGGATCTGGTCACCTCATAGTCACTAACTTATCAAAGATGTAAACTAAGGTGGATGAAAATTTCTCCACAATGATGAAGCTCAATATCGAGTTATTGCTGCTTAACGTTGTGTACAAGGCATCAAGTCATTGGCTGCATTTTGTTTTTCTTTGCCATTATAGAGGTAGTTGGTAAAAGATGCTCTGATTTCACACAAAAGTGGACAAATGTCACACTTTTACTTTAATCTTATAATTTAAATTTGTTTTCCAAATTAAAATGCAGTTTCTTTCATGGCTGAAGATGCTAATAGCAGCTTATATGACAGTAACTGTCTGCAGTAATCTAATGTGATGTTTTTCTGGTTTTTCTTGTAGGAGTGGGTGAAGCCGGTGTTCAACGAGTACGATTACCTAAAAATCTCCACCTGCGTCATGCTGAGCGAGAAGCAGAGCGAAATCCTCAACTGGAGCAACGAGAAGCAAAGCTACAGCGAGGTCACCGAGGTGAAAGCTGCTGATGACTTCCTGCAAGTCCAACAGCTTCCCAACAACCTGCTGATGACGTTTCAGGACAGCAGCACCTCGCAGGGCACCATCCACTCCACGGGACACATCTCCATCCACACCGTCACCCTGTCCGGAGAGGAGTTCGAGGGGGACGTGACATCACAGAGCTCGCTGAAAAGCTTCCAGGACGCAGAAAGCTTTGGCTCGTTTGACGACGACAACAGGGAGCGTGTTGCTTACAATTTAGGGGAATCGCCTGCGTCCCGGATGGAGCGGCACAGTGGGATATCACTACGAGAAAACCAGATCGCCAATGATTTGATACTGGAGAACCAAAACTTTCTGCCGGATGGTGAGTTCAACGACGCAGAGCGGGTGTCGCTCAACTCGTTCGCATCAAATGAACCGTCGGAGGACGGCTACCCTCACGTGGACTTGGACACCATCGACAGCGGCTTCGGAGAGTGCAGCAGCCCTGGAGCCTCAGACTCAAACTCTAACTCATTTCCTGAGGAAAAACACTTAAATTCAAACTATGTCAAGCAGTGGATGATATGTAGCACAATTCAGGAAGACACCATCACTGTGAACAATGAACTCGATGAGACAGTGACTGCAGGTTTTGACTCACAACCACAGCTACAATAACTGCAAACAGAAGAAGAATCAATGTTGCATGAACAATATGTGCATCTTTGCACGTTATTTTGAACGAGCCAAGTAAATGTTTATTTTTTTTTAAAAAATCTCTCTACTAAAGATGTCTGTTTATTGTTAATTTAATGGAACTGAGATTCTTGTAAGATTTAATAAGACACTTTTTTAGCTTCACCTTTATTTGTACAGTTAATGAGATGCAGTTTGTCTCAATAAAGATCTGTTCTTCACTGTACAGAACGCAAATGTTTAAATATGTATATATGTAAGTAAATGTAACAAATTAAAAACCCTTTCATAAGATGGTTTCATAAGATGTATTTGATGTGAATTTAAGCTGCAGGTTAAACAGTCAGGTGGAAAAAAATGCGACTGAGTAACATCAGATACAAACTGCAGAAGATAAAGGAGCAGAGCAGCAAAGTTTGCACGACAATAAAAAATAAAATAAAATGGTGTCATGAGCATAAAGACACTAAGATACATCAGTAACCTTCTGATCCACAAAGCGAATGTCTGAGGTCAGCAAACAACACCCTGGACAAGTCAAATCAAACATGTTGGTGTGTTTTAGCAGCCCTGGGACTTCAGTTCAGTGATTCTGCCTCCATCTTGCTCAGGTGTCAAGGACATGCATTCTACAGCTGCAGCAACAGCATGTAGGTTCCCTTATCAAGATGTCTGATAATGGTTATTTCCTTGCATTTGCAAATTTTTCTGTAACCACTGTGACCAACCGTCCTGTTTGTGCAGTGTACATGAAAAGAAAGCAAAATACCAAAACAGCAAACTTGATGATTTTTGGCACTGATATTTCCATATAAAGGCAATTGTTGCATGCAATCCACTAAGTTTCTTCCCATGTTTGGCTATTCTATAGAAACTATAGATGTTGGCGTGTGAAATGATCATTCTGAACTGTACAGAATGCAAATGTTTATATATGTATAAATGTGAGTAAATGTATCAATTAAAACAAAAAAAATCTTTCAGAAGATGATTTCATAAGATATATTTGAGTAAATATGTGAATTTAAGCTGCATGTCAAACAGTCAGGTGGGAAAAAATGAAACCGAGTAACGTGACATAAACTATGTATTGGAAATATTTCTAATATTCAGCAAACTCAACAACCAGGTTGTTTATGTAGCAATTCATGACAAGAGTCAATTCCATAAAACTGCTCCTAATCAACCCAAGTCTGAACTTATTCTCTTGGCCTCAATCATTATTTAATGCTTTAAATAATGGAATTATTACAAAAGATTATCCATCCATCTGTTGTCCATATCCGGTTATACTTGAAGGGACCCTTTTTTCCATTTCCATTATTGTGCAACAATAACTTTTGCAATTATTTTTTTTAAAAAACTAGTAATTTAAGTTTTGGAGCAAACAGTAGGAATGGCACTGAGAGAGGGAGATCCGATTCCTCGGATAATCGTAAAAATATTCCATAGAGTACTCGATTAATAAAATATTCTTTTACAACAGCCCTAATTGGCACATGCAGCCAACATGGGGGAAGGATGTGCTTCTTCTCAGGACTGGAGCAAGCGTAGCGCTCAGAAAAATGGCAGCAGCAACAACAGAAACACATCTTGTTTTGGAGAATTCAAAGATTCCTCCAGCAAGGCAGAGGGAGGAGCTCCAGAGCTGTCTCCCAGTGTTGCCCTTATCTATGATGAGACACAGACTTTCTGTGATGGATTGCTTTTGGTACGCTAATGCCGTGCATTATGTAATTAATTGTTCTTATGTCAGTCTTTGTTTGCTGTAGTTCAGATGGTTGGAGGCCCAACACCATCTCCAGCAGTCATTGGGTGAGTGGTGGGTACAACCTGGACAGATCTCCAGTTCATCAGAGTAACAAAAACACAAACAGGACAAAACAACCAGGCACACACATTATTGTCAAAGAGAAACAAATTTGCCTATCAGTTATGTTTCTGAAGGAAGCCAGAGTTAAATCAGTAATATAGATATAGAGCTATGTAACCCCAAATATATGAAAAAGCAAAATATGCCTGACACACTGGTCAGGAAACTCAGGCATTTCAATAAACAAACTGATGTGATGATATCTCATTACTCTAGAAATGAGATAAAAACTCATTTGTTCCAGGAAAAGTGAAAACACCCACAACAGATCTAACTAATAAATATCCTCTCCTGATATTTAAGTCATGAATGAAGTTGAAGACAATGAGTGAGTCAGAAAGGGATTCGGTTGCTGTGGGGCTCAAACTAACATGAGTTTCATAAACCATAGAAAGATTTCTAACTGGACTGAAATAAGCAGGAGCCACATGGCTGAATTTACTACTGATTATTTCCTGTACGTTTACAAATCAACTGCATCTTTTTAAATCAGATAAAGTTGGACAGTTGACTGTTCAGATATATTCTTGCTCTGCATAACTTTCCGTCATTTACACAAATTACGTAATCAACTACTGTTTTTAATAAGAAATCTGATCAAACCAAAGTTATGTGTCATCTACATTTACTGGCAAAGATTTCTAAAAAAAAATTAAAAAAATTATTACAGCATTTCCACACGGAAGGAGAAAAATCCAACATTAATTTCACAATAATCATTTTCTGTTCTTGTTTTTATTTTTAGAATATTTTGGTAGAATTAATAACTTTAAGTTGTTCAGAGTTTCTATGTCACAGTTGTTGTTTCTTAGAGGAATAAATATGATGTGACACAGAGGCCACTGGTAAAAAATAATTTAGTTTTAAAAAAAGATTCCCAAAGCCATGACAGGAGAAAACTCTTCTCTCCGACCAAAGAAACATTAACACATGGAAATTGCTAAACCTTCCCTGGAAATATGTTTTGTTGGGTATTTTTTAATGAGCCTAATATTCAGTATTTTGACAATAAACACTTAATGTGGCTCTGATGTTAAATAAATTACCAATGAGTGGAAAAACACTGACTGGACCTGTGATGTGGGCCTGAGTCTCCTACCAAGACATTTTAATAAAATATCAGGTGGAATAAACTAGAGATGAGTCATTGGATTATTCAGCAAGAAAATGATCGGGTATCATCAAATATTTGAATGGCTGCATACATAACCAAAATATATGTTTGACTCCATGTGGAAACAGGTGAACTGAAGCAGGACAAGAACGGATCCTTGGAGAACCCCAGGAGCCATTTTCTGATGATTCAACTGAACATCAAGACTTGAACCAAAGGAATTATTGAGCATTTTAGACTCAGCAGATTAAATGTTAAAGATGGTAAAGTTTTCCTTTTAGTATGCAGCTATTTTTGTTGCTGTCATTACCATCACATCTTGTGTATTGGGTTCACTTCAAGTGGCAGAAAACAATATTTTCACTTTTCACAGTCATTTGTCGCTCCCCGAGTGTTGAGTCCATTAGAGATGTTCACATAAAATCCCAGTGAACTGTTGCACAGCATACTGAGTCAGCAAGTTTTAGACATTCTGTTTTTCTTTTAACATCAGTAATGCATTGGATAAAATTATTGGGAAGTTTGATGTTTCCAGGAAACCTAAATGTATAAGTGTGGATCATCAGAATAAAGGAGAGCAGATATGTTAAAGGTTTAAAACCGGATTGGTAGCATATACAAGATGAGCAAAGGACCCAGACTTGATCCTTGTGGAACTCCATAAGTAATGCTAACTTGAAGATATTAGACCAAAATAAAGTGAAACGTGCACTTGATTTTGTGCAACATTTATGATTAAAGCATAGCCCAGAGCAGAAACCATTCTGCATTAATGGAGTTTCTTTTTTTTAACTTTTGCATGAAGAGGAAAATCTTGGCAGTTTTGGGTTTTCTAAATGTCAGTATCACCAAATATTTTTCCCACATCTTTGTAAAACACCAACTCTAAAACCTTTAGTGCTAAACTTAGTGTGTAAACATGAAATTGAAAACATTTTATGCACCAAACTGCAGGTTTTCACTGGATTTACTTATTTCCTCTCGAATCTTTTGGCGTGTGAGGGTGGCGTGTTTTCTTAAAAAGGGATTCTGGTGGTTGTGGGAGGGGGATGTTCATTTACTTTTCAAAATTAGTCCACAGTTTCCCTAACAGTTACCACAGTGTGTCAGTTGATTCTAATCTTAATTTCAGGCATGAAAAAAGTGATACATTTAGTCATATTTTGGTACAGTTTGGCGCAGTCTTTACAGTACAGTAAGTCTACACAGAATCCCTTTAGGTTGCACCAGAGCAGCATTAGAGCCTCACACTGACTTTGGTCTTTTTTTTCCACTGAGGTTCATCAGCATGCCTGGCATTTTCCTCAGAAATGCAAAAGAGCAAACGGTTTTGGGTTAACCAAGAGATAAAAACAGTAAATGCAGGCTGGATATGAATGTCTGCTCTGATGTACTCTGATGTTTATCAGGTTCTGCCCTCAGTCAAATTCTGCTTGGTGTAAAACAAAAGAATTTTAACTCAATGTTGAATCTTTCAGGACTGAAAGACACAGCATTGGTTAAAAAACAACAACAAAAACGTGTCATCCTTTCAAAGGTTAACACTGTCAAAGCTGCATTTAGAAAAAATATTTTTTTACACATTTGTTACAACTGTCACTATATGGTAGCAGTACGGTACAGTTACCATACTGTTGTACAATCATTTTTGTTCTATGAATTAAAAAATATGATTTATGGTCATGTAGAAAAGCAGAACAACTCATTAAATATATTATGCATTTCTAGAGTAGCACAGCTCGCGCTGGCTGCATGTTGGAACAGCTTTGTTTGTTACATTAGTTCTGATATTCTACTGACTTTTGTTCAGTATTTTTTGTATGAACTTGTGATGGACGCGTTGAGGACTAAGGTCTTCGTCTATGGATGGTGCACTTCACTGCTGCACAATCGCAGTGCTGCGGTTTGGGATTTTTTTTAAACAAAAGCTTGGTATAGAATCATATGTATTTGTGATATTTTGGAGAATATAGAAGTTCAAATCAGGAACTGATAAAAAATAAGACATAATAAAGATTAAAGAAAATAAATGTGATGTTTTGTTGTATTTTTCAATGTTTGTAGAAAAGTTGCTGAACATTTTTTGTAGCTACAAGTAGAAAAAAACCCTGAAGAAACAAAAGACATCATGTGACTGTGTGGAGGGCATTTACGCCTCAAAAATGAGACTAAGTTTCATTCTCAGATTAAATGACAGATTAATGAACTGCTCTTTACAGAAAGAGGAGCTCAGCTCTGGTTAACCTCATTCTGGGTGAAAGGTCAGAGTGATTGTGAAATGCATTCTTATCTATCTGATAAATCTGAAAGTTTGAATAAACTAATAAGTGGTTGTAGCTTATTAATAGCGATTGTGTCACAGTGTTGAATGAACGTGTTGTTCTTCACTGGTGCCTGGGCTGATCTTAATGCTTCCAAGCCTAGATGTCAAGTTTTTACTCATTTTAGACATTTCCATTGGTATCTGCACAGCTCTGCTGTTGCAACGTTTTTATTGGCATTTATTGGAAATAATTTGCCTTAATGCTCAGTGTACCTTGTCAGCTGAACATTCCTTTGGACCAGGATATATTTTTAATAACAGTTTTTATGTTGAAATTATACCCTTACTGTATTCTATTCTTTATTCCGTTTTTATTTTCTTATCTGAACCAACTTGCTTTGCTGCTATTGCATCAAAAATTTCCAATTTGGGGATATTTATGTTCTAATTTTAAATAAACTCTTTAGAACAGGGGGGGGGAATCACTTCCTCTGGCTGTAGTGAAAGTGTTTTATTGGCAGAAACCATCAACACCCTGCGACTCCGCTGAGATACGAGTCTGTATACAACATATGGACGGTATTAAAATGTTTGATATTTTTAGTTTTAACTTGTTTTTTCATTTACATAATCACATTTATGGCCACAGATGTCAAGGAAGAAATTTTGAAATTAAAACAGTTTTAAGCAACTTTTTCAGAGTTTTAAAAAAATACACAAACAGAGCTAAATATAGTGGAAATCACAAAGGTGTTTGAAGGAGCGAGAGAAACAGACAAAACCAAATCAAAAAGGTAAAAGAAAGCCCCGTCACTTCCTGTTTAGATGACGATTGATAGTTCAAACCTCAGAGGGACTTCTCATTCACACACTGAGACATCAGCAGCACCGCAGCTCTGAGGTAATAACACTTTCCTCTATGCCAACAACTGTTCATTTATTCTTTAACAAATCGGTCTCATTTTGTCTCCATAGTTAAATGTGTCTGTAATTTTAAATTTAGATAGTCTACGGAATAAATCTTTTAAAGCTTTTGTATTTGAATGTCTTGTTGATGTTGACAGAGTGATGCTTATGATCCGGTAAGCCATGATGAGAGGGCGGCTCCTGTTTGTGCTCTGGTGCTTCAGCATCCTGACAGCGACCCGCAGCATCACAGGTACCGTTCAGATCCATGAAATGCGGCTTTAAGTGGAGTTTATACATGTGGGCTTTCATCGTATCACTGCTCCTCTCAAGATGAATTAAAGAGATGACTACAGATAACCTTTATGTCCCACATTCCAGTCATCAACCACAGAACGAGTGTTCAGCGGAAATTTTGAAGTGTTGAAATGTCAAAAACTTATATTATCTGTGTTTTATATCACGTGTGTGTGTTATCGTTTTGTTCCTTTCACATGTGAGACTCATCTGGTTTTGATATGAATGAACAATACACTGAAGTACAGTTACATGGTAATTTACATTAACAGAAATCACCTAAAGCTACGACTGCTTAGTTCATAATTTGTTTCATAATTTGTCTATTTAGAGTTTCCATCTTTAAAAAGTATTTTAAGACTCATTAAAATTGGGTGTTTTCCATAGATTCAACCAAAGCAAAGGAAACATGTTTTTGTTGCTTTAGTTGTTTTTGTGGAAGGTTCCCAGTATGGAAACGTTTCTGTTGAGCTTTCTGTTATTTTCTGATCCAGTGATGAAACTGGACTAAAAATTAGTTAGGAAAAAAACAGATAAATTACAAAGAACATTACAATGACAGACCTTCAGATCAAGAACATTTTAAGAGAAAACTGGAAAGTTTTGCTGCTTGTGTTAAGAAACACAAGACATTTGTAAAGATCTGTAACTGTTTATATTTAACCGTTATGAGAAATTAAGTGTCAGATCAGGTAAATTAAAACAAACATCCATAATAGCACCAGATTAAAAATATATATATCTGTATGAAAAATAACTGGATATAAATGTAAACAAAATCATCAGCAGCAGTTCTCAGGCAGGACTTTGGTTTAATTCAGTTGTTCCTTTTATTTCAAATTAAATATTATTTGTATATAAATGTTTTTCTCCTCAATTCTGCTTGTTCAGTTTCATGTGTGAGTGACTACTTCACAAACATAACCTGTGTGGTGAACAACATCAGTCCTGACAACTACAGCCTGACGTTCACAAGAGAAAGGTAGGTCTCTGTGTGTGTGTGTGTGTGTAAGTAAATATAGCGCTTTTCACAGACATAAAATCATAAAGCAATGTACCATGGAGTGTGTGAATAAAAACATTTTTCATTGTTATTATGTTGCTAAATATAACTAAATTGCACTGGTGCCATCAGTGATAAGTAAAAAAAAGAATATAAAACTGTAAAAAAAGAAAATACATCATCATGTAGAATATAAAGTGCATTTGACCCATTGTAAAAGTCTCTTGCAGTCGTTATGCAGTGAACTGAATGGTTGTTGTTTTATAACATCCAATGTGAACAAATATGTTGTATTATATAGATGAGCTACAAAAATGGAAAACAATTTTGGGATAAATAATGTATTCTGAACTGAACTATCTGCACATAAAAGCACTGGGCTGTTTCTAAATGTGTGCAGTTTAAATGAATCTATAAGAAAGTTTGATGGGGTTTTTTTGTTTGTTTTTCTTAGCAGCAACACGTGTCCGCTCGTGGCGACCGATCAGGGTTACTTCTGTAACTGTCAAGTTTTAGGTTCAGATTCAAATATGGCATCATATTATAAATATAAAATAAATCTTCGTAATGCATCTTTCTGCAAAGTTCTCCAAAGCAACTTCACACCAAAATTTAACAGTAAGTATGAAATAATTGTTCTATAATCCACATTTCTCTTGTCTTGGTTTGTTTGGTATTGTTATTGTCATGTAAAACATGTTTTAAGATATGTCTTTAAAAAATGTAAAAGTAAATCTGAAAATCTGATTGAGGCCATTTTTCTAAACAGTTAAGCTGACCCCACCTCCAGCAGTGGATCTCCAAAAATCAACAGATTATATAAACATAACCTGTAAGAGTAACAGGTATAAAACACACATGTACTTACAAAAATTCCTCATATATGAAGCTTTACTTCAAGAATCTCACAGCAGCTGGAACATAGTAAGACCCACTAATGTGAACAATCATGTCATAATCACTTCTGACCTGCATGAGTTAACTGCTAACATCGCTGTTTGTGTTTTTCCTCAGACTTTTCCCCTCACATCATCTAGAAATGTTCATGCAATTCATAGCAAATCATTGCTCAAACAAAACACAGAGTACTGCGTGAAAGTCAGATTTAAGGTTGAAGACAGACATTACCACTCTACTTGGAGTGAGTGGGGTGAACCAGTATGTTGGACAAATGAACAAATGAGAGGTAAACTGACATTTTTTATGTCTTTAACTTTTGCACACAATCAAAAAGATGACAAACAGTAAATCATTGAATTCTAAGGTTTTAAAAGTTATTTGTCAAAGTTTGTTTTCCTGTTTCGCAATTTAGATAATGATTTATTCTTCATAAAACACACACCAGACTGTATTATCAGCTAAAGTATGAGTGTCAGGCATTTCCCCCACAGCTTTCACAGAACTGTACAGATAATTCAGAGACATCGGCCACCTCGTGCACTTTCAGCATGACTCACTGACTCTGTCTTATTTCACACATCTTCTCAGAACAAGAAGACATAGTTCCTATTTTACTCAAATCTCTGGGCCCCGTCTGTTTAATTATTGGAATCCTACTGTTTGTTTTCTACAATCCTGCTACAAGGTAACCCAGCTGTCCCTCCAAACAATTACATGTCAGAATATTTAATTACCTCAGAATATGTATCTGAAAGTATTATGACCCGACAGAATGAAGATAAAAACGCTGGGCCACACACCAACACCAGCCCCTTTCTTTAAGCCTCTGTTTCAGCAACATGACGGAAATCTACAGGTGAGATCTTCAGATGACCTGAGATGTTTTTACTGTAAAATGTCGAATTTTACCTCTCTTAACTTCAGAGCATTTACACAAAACAGTTTTATATGTTTGCATAGTAGGAAATGTTTCTGGTAAGAAATTACAGGAATCCTATAACTTATATTATATAGAAAAGAAAATTCATTTGGAAAAAACATGTTATAGATCATTCAGACCTTTCTCCATATGTATTGGAAATCTTTTAATATACAGTTTATTTTGGTGTACATCAAGGCTCTGTTTTGGTGCCTCTGCTGTTTGTAATATATTTGGTCCCTTTGGGCAAATTCTGTCAACCTTCAAAAGCGGGTGAAAAGTGACCCATATTGAAATCAATGTAATTTTATGCTATTATTGTTATCTGTATAATTATGTATATAATTGTGTCCACAATTATAGCTAATAATATAAGTTTCAATAATTTTATGTTTTCACACTTTTAAAACACTTTTTTAAATATTGACACCACTATTCATTTTGTACATTTCTGTTTGTAAGAGTATGTTTGCGAAGCAGTACCTCTTCAACTGTATACCTGGCAGCCATGGCGCCTTACCTGAGGAGACATAAAAAATGTTTGAATTATCTAAAAGGATCAATACAATATGCACGAGTTAACACACCCAAAGAAATGGCAGCTAGCTAATTGACTACACTATAAAAGAGACCAACTTAATGACTAAGACATAATCTGTCACACAATACACAAAATTATGAGGCAAAAAAATTGAGATAATAAATGTATCAGGTGTTGCATTTCCAATACAAAAGCGTGAAAAACTTTTATCTATATTCCACTAATGTTGAAAAAACTATTTCGCAGTTGCAGTGTCTCCATTAAATAAGAAATGCAATGAAACCCGCACGTAAATAAGTTTATTCACATGACAAGTCGTGAAAACCATGCTGCGCCATCATCCTCCAACTACTTCCTGTCATATTCTTCTTCATGGTTTGCGCCAGTGGCAACATCTGGTTATTGATCATGTGATGCAAAAAAGGGTTTCCATTGCAGTTTTGTGAAATCAACCAATCAAAACATCATAACACCAAAACTTTTGATCAAAATTGTTGCGTTTCCATTCTGCAAATTTATTTTATAAATAGAGAATGAAAACACAGCTACTGACTTTTGGCTTATTTCAGAGAATAATTTAAGATTATTGTATCAACTTAAGAGTGCTCTTCATGAACATGTTCCAGTTATATCAGAGGCAACATAGTTTATCATCAGAAATAAACCTTTGAGGAAAAAGTTGAAGGAGCAAACAGAACAACCATTTAAAGAGACCCAGCTCCTAAAGACACACTACCTTATCACACTCTTCTGTTGAACTTGTAGGAGTGGCTTTCACCTCACGGCAAGTATGTTCTGACGTACAAAACCGAGGAGGACCTGATTGCCGATGCCGTGACTGTTGTGCCAAAGTCCAGCCCAAAGGATTTAGAGGAGAGCCAAGTCTTCCTCACCTCTCCAGTTACACAGCTGGTCTTCCCTCTGAGTCACACCTCCTACGTTGGCTTTCCAGGGATGGAGAAAGCCACCGCTCCTCCCTGGCCAGGAGACACTCCGTACACTCAGCTCCCCTGCTCCGCTTGGGGTCCCTGCATCCAAAACGTGGAGGTTGTCTGCTCCGATCCAAAAGGTTTCCTCGAGATAAGCCGTTCTGATTCTGGTTGCAGCTGCGAGGATCTGACCCAAAGCCCAGAGTGCAGCTTGCCATGCAGTCCTGTGGATGAGATCCCGACGCCCAGTCACTGTAACGACTACTGCGTCCTCAACAAGACCGCTCAGGGGGTCGTTCCTGTGTTGCTGTCCAAAGAACGTCCTGCAGATGTTCCCGACCATTCTCTGAAGTCAGAAGGATGAAAACTTCTTCTGTTTGTTCATTTAGAGGAAAATGGCTTTCATCTGCTCAATGCAAGTCAACAAACCTGTCATGTTTCCCATCCCTGGTGAAACTTATCAGTTTGCACTTGTAAAAAAGTAGCTGAATTACCTTCAGCTGGTGAAAGCAAGATGATTCTAAAGGAGCTGCAGGGAATCTGTGACCTGTCTGAGAATATGAAGGTTTCACTTGTTCTTGGCAACAGACTGCTTTTTTTCAGCTTTTTTACTTCAGCTAAAGAAAAAGAATGAATCATTTAACTGAGTTTATAGTTAACAATAGCTTTCTGATGCATTATTTTCAATATATTTTTGCCAGTGTTGAAATATTTTAGTATGGACTCATAGGAAACTTTATTTTTATTTGCGCCATCCAATGCAAATGTTGAGTTTACTCTGACTGCATTTAATCAAGTCAGAACAGACTCTGTTCGCCTGAAAGTGTTCTTGGCTTCAGATGAAGGAATTTGAATTTCTGCTTTATGTTTGATGTAAAAATGGTAAGAAATGGTAATGTACTGCTAAACCTCTACATTTAGGCAGAAAAATGGTTATCCCTCATTTTTTTTGCCATGTATTTTTTTTGCACAGCGTCCTGATCAGTTTATAAAAACAAGCAGAAAATGAAGGACCTAGAAGTTGAATTATGTTTCACTTAATTTCACTAAGGGACTTTGAACTTTTAAAGCATCACTGAAAATGTCATCTTTGTCGTATTTTATATTGCTTTCATCAGGCACTTTCACAGTAATGTCCTGAATATATCTGCAGCTGGATGTTGAATTAACATGTGAATCTCCTGTTTAGAAATTTAAGAGATTCTCACTTTGTTTACAGCAGAAAAAGGAGAACGATGTGCTACCAAATTTATAAGATGGAGTAGCAATAACCACATTTATCTCAATTATGCACATTTTCTTGTAAATAACAGCCTAATACTCAATAAAGTACAGAAAACACAATGTCTCCTTTCCTTTTTTTCCCTTTTTATTGTATTTTCTGCAGATTTAAGAACAAGTTTAAATTCATATCAAATTTATGCCACTTTAAAACTATCCAATCAGAAACTGAGAAAGCAAACATCTGGAAATCAAATGTAACCAAAAGAGGCACAAGCATGCATGGGAAGAATATGCAAACTTGAAGCAGAAAGAAGCCAAAGTAAAGAAATATCAATCAAAAATATCAGGAAACACAAAAATGAAAAAGTCTAGGATCATTGAATAATGGGAGATAAACAGACATATAAGCCCTTTTTAATATCTATAACTACAAATTTCAGGATAAAAAACAACACATATTTACTTCCAAATATATTTTCAATATAATTTAAAAGATTAACTGAATTTGAAAACTTTTAGTAGCAGGAAAAAATTACAAATTTTATTTTACTTTTAAAATATGGGGGAAAAAAATTCACATATTTTATAAAGTAATAAAGTAAAACCACTAATCAAATTAATACAAAAATAACAGGATGCAGATTGATTATGGCACAGTAAAACTAAAGTGTATCCATGTTGCCTCTTTTTGTTCTTTTGCAAAAAAAAAATATTCTTTAGAAACTGGAAGCGTAAATAGGTAAAAATAAATAAAAGTGGTAAAGTAGCTGATAAACTGAGTTGTATCTCAGATTATTATTCTGTCATCTACTCTTTTAACATGCAAGAAGAAAATGTGAAATGTCAAAGTTATTGTTTTGCTGTTATTGATTTCTTTAAAAATGCAACATTTGTCCCCAGTTCCTTATGAGCCAAACAACCATAAACATGAATTCACAGTTAAGGGAAATTTAGATCAAATACCAGTCAGTCATGTTTTTGGACTGAGGGAGGAGAAAATTCTTATATTCACAAGGAGAACGCAGAAATTTAAACCCAGGACTATCATGGCCAAATGTATTAAAAATCACTTGAGACGTCAGAGATAACGGGATTTACAATCCAACATGATTCCCAATTTTCACTTTAGGATGAAAACTGGGATTACAGAAGAAGACCAAGAAATTATGACGATTTTCTGTGCTCTGCGCCAAATCTTAGTTGGACTTTTCTTCATTCTTAAGATATTATTTATCTAGTCCAGACAGTATGTTACGGTGATCAAGTCATTTTTCTAACTATTTTTAGCAGATACTGGACAATTCACTATCATAGTGAAGCACAAACATAAAAGATTTGAGGGGAAGTGAAAGTAAGAGGAACCTGTTAGGTGTGAATGTGGGCATGATGAAGTCACCACAAGATCAACTTTCATGCTCGGCGGCAGAGGAAATAAAAATGGTTAGCAGTCATCAGCTGGAAAACCAGTTGACATTCAGATCTTGAGGTTTGACTTATAAAATCATTGAGGGGCAAATAAAAGGATGACGGGTGGGCGTCAAGTCCCATGTCTCACATTTCAGCTCATTTATCTGTTTATCAGGTGGTGCCCACATAAATTTCCCCAGCTTTTGATGCAGTGGAGGCTTTTCCCCACCAACATGCCCAGAAAAACACGTTTCAGGGAGTCAAGGAAACACAGCATGCAAGTCCTGCTGGACTGAATACGGGCACTGAATTGGAATCATGTTGGGGATTAGCATTTTCAGTCAAAGTTTAGATATATTTTTACAGCACTGAGAAATAACTGTAAGCTCAACAAATGAACATTGCTAAGCATGTTGTCTCTCTGCAAGATAAAATCAAAGCAATGCACGAGACTGTCTCTGCAGAGAATGACATTATGACAGTGAAGCGATTTGCAGATTATCAGTCCCCTAATTTTTGTCCCTAAATGCAGTAAAAGAGAGTCCATCTCCCTCCCACACAGATTCAGCTATGAGTGAGTTTGAAAGATGGTAAATGTACCCCATCACACTTACCACAGAACAACAGAGGGGGAAAAGGTGAGCTGCAGTGATTGTTGCTCTTTTTTTCAAAGTCATGCCAAGGCAGATTCATGCAGCAAAGTTGCTGCTTTGAAGGTTTGGTGTTTCCATCCATCCATTTTCCATCCATTTGTTCCTATAGTGAGGTAGGGAGGTGCTGATGCACACACACACACATACACACACACACACTCACACCTAGGGAGAATTTAGAGAGACCAATTAACCTGACAGTTATGTTTTTGGACTGTGGGAGGAAGCCGGAGAACCCGGAGAGAACCCACCATGCACAGGGAGAACATGCAAACTCCGTGCAGAAAGACCTTCTTGCTGCAAGGCAACAGTGCTACCAACTGTGCCACTGTGCAGACCACCTTCGCAATGTGAAACAAAACAGAAAATCATTTTTATTTTTAGCAGCAAGTAAGTGGTAAATGGATTATTCTAAATCATGTTTGATTCTCATACATATAGTGATTGACCGTTTATGTTTAATTTTAAACTTATTGATATACATATATATAATTATTATATGGGGAACATTTGTGAAGTTACACTGAAATTAACAGAAATGATTTGTGTTATTTAGAATTGTTCAAAGTAATATTATAACCATATTATTCAACTGTGACATTTATTACTGATAAATGTCACACAGTATCAAACAAAACAGTTAGCTCCAAAATAAATATGTAGTTAGCAAGCTACATATTTAAACTAAACTAAATATTTAGCATCAAACTACAAACTTAGCTTCTAACAGGATACTTAGCTAACTATTTTGTTTAATATTTAGTGTGTAAACTAAATATTTAACTCCAAACTACTGTAAGTTTTTAGACAGCAACCAAATATTTATCTAGCAAGCTAAATATTTAGAACTGAGCTAAATATTTAATTAGCAAATATGTAACTGCAAACTAAGCATTTAGCAGGCTAACTAAATATTTAGCTTCCTAACAAAATATTTAGATTTAAGCTAAAGCTGTAGCTACCTAGCTAAATGTTTAGTTGCAGAAAACAATCAGCACCAGACAGCTGAACACCTATTTGAGCTTCAATTTGCAGTCGTCTCTTAGCCTGAGAGTTGGTCAGATCTCAGAATAATATCAGTCATTATCTCAATCAGGGTTGGCAGGTGCTGCTGCTCATTCTGATAACATTAAGGTGGAACTGGGTGTCACAAACAATGGAGAACACATCGCTTACTGGTTCGCTTACAAAGTTCTTAGGTCATCATGGAGGAAGAATTTTACTGGCAAGAAAAAAAAAGTGCTAATAAACTCGCAACTCTCTTTATCTACAAGGACATGTAATTCAACCTTGTAGAATTACAAGGTTGAATTACCTTGTAATTCAACCTGTGGTCTTTCTGTTCAACCACAGAACAGAAAGACAGTTCTGTGGTTGAAATTCACACCAAGGTTTTTATTCTTTTCTACAAATAGGTCTGCCTCCAGTGAAACTATCAACCAAACCACAGATTTCTTCTCTGTATTAGCAGTAAAAACTCATTGATTATACTTACCTCTATCACGTCATTGAAGCAGGCTCATTCAGCTGAGAAATATCTGTTTCCTTCCTTGTTCCCTCTGATTCCTGATACTCTGCACAGAACAAGCAGCAGATGGACAAATGTTCACAAAAATCCCATATTTTTTAAAGAACGACTAATTATGTTGTTTAAATCTTCAGTGATTTTGGTTGTACAGGATTGAACTAAATACATAAATCCTTTTCTAGAAAAACCAACAACCGCATCCTAATTAAATGTCATTATTTTTCTGCAGAGTAGCAGAAAAATAATGCTTGACCTTTTTCTATCCAAGAACTGTGTGGGGTTTTATGTGGGGTTTTATTCTCTGTATTCTGACTGTCAGTTCTGTTCTGATGTAAAAAAAAAAAAAAAAAAAAGCCCTTTTGCTCCGACATCAGATAACACACAGGAGTACAGAGTAACAGTTTTGTTTAGGGGTGATAATAAAGACTTTTTCACTGATGTTTTCAAGAGATAATTTACTTATGAATGTATTTAAAATGTAAAAGACTCTGAAGTCATGTCTGATGAAACTTTGTCCTAACAAACTTCTCAGAAGCTGAAGAATCAACATTTTGAACTACATGTCACTTATTCACAGTTTCAGTATCACTTTAGTGATTTTAGGTCATTCTTTGTCATGTGAAATTACAGACAGGAGTTTCAGGGGGAAATAATGTTAAATACTAACAACCAGAATTATTGTCTTAATCACTGAAATAAAAAAGATCATGCTATGAGGAACACAGGGAAACAGTAGTGAGAAAAAGAGGAAGATCTAAACGGCAAAACAAAGTAGGGAGCTTAATAACTGCTATCCGAGATTGATCTGCAACTCAGCAGAGTAGAAAATAGAAAGTAAAATACTAAAGTACAGCGCTAAAGCAAAAAGATTACTAAAACTAAGGAAAGGATTCAATTTAAAAAGCACAACACAAACTGTTTTCATCTCCAAAGTCTCTGCTAACTTAGCTTACCATCCAGTTGTTTATTCAAATGAACACTTCAGGTCAAACAAAGAATTTTTATCATAATGACTCCAAAGTGTTATGCGTTGCTCTGTTTGTATGAAGTATCAGCGAATTAAAAGTGACAAGCTCATGTAATACATAAAATAACACGCAGGACTCGGATTCCCATTGCTTTGGGAGAGATTTATTGCAAATCTGTGAAATCCATTAATCAACACAACCACATCTGTTATGACAGAACGTTATAAAATGGTTTCTCAGGTTTTTCCAATAACCCATTACAAAATGTCCATAAATAAAGAGACCAAAACAATATCATTAGTGTGAAAGCCGTTTCAAAATGTGTAAAATACAATAAATTCAAAGTGAATTCAGTAGTCATTCAACTCATAAAACATGTACAAAGTCCGCTAGCATTAGCATTAATTAGCCTCCAGAAATATGCCGCGTTTTCTTCACAATACAAATAAAAAACTGAATAACGTGACTCACGAGTTGACACTCGATTCAAACATCTCTTCAACTCGTACAGGATACCAATATATATCCTTCAAAATACATTTTACTGACCTGCGATGTAGAAAAGATGAGGCACAGATGAGCTTCCATTAGCATCCGACAGGGAGGCTTCTTCTTCTTCTTCTTCTGTGTGCTCAACCTTCCCTATGCGAAGAGTGAGACCGGCGCCCCCTCGCGGTTGCATGTGGAATCACACTAAATAACTGAAATGACACAGACTTATAATAATGAGAAATTAAAGATAATCTTATATGGATTTCAGCATTTAAGATGAAAAAAAAGTTTATAGCAAATACAAACCACACTTTTCAGATCTACATTTATAAAAAGTTTTGAAACCTATGTAGCATTTTCTTTTCACTACATGGCATCAGTCTATCATAACAGAGGACAGACAATCTTTAACAAAACTGTAGCTGTGTGTGTGTGTCTGGTGACTTTTTGGCTAAAACATGTCTGTTTTTCATTCAATGGGTAGAAAATCCAGAAATGTTACTCAAGTAACTGAACACTTTTCATAATAAAATTACTAAAGTAAAAATAAAAAGTACAGCGAAGTAAGAATACTCCTAAAAGGTTTTTCTTTTCTAAAAAGTGAATCAAATAAATGTAATTGAGTAAATGTAGCTAATTACTCTGAAAATAGAAACCACTCTTTGCTTTACGCTCTAAGGACAGTTTGCACCTCCTTGTTTCTGGTGTACAAACAGAAAAGGGAAAGGAAGCGTTTAAGTTTTTTGCCCCCTCTTAGGAATGCCTTGCAAGCTGAATTAAAACTTTCAGAGCTTGTTGCACTGAACACTTTTTGCAAAATTTTGAATAACGGACAACCAATATCCTGTTAACAACGACTGTGTTTTAAATCTTAAATTGCCATTTAAGATTGTCAATTACTGCCTTTTATTGTCAAATTGTTGGCATTTATATATTTCTAATGTGTATTTTTGTTATTTCTGTTTACTTGTCTAGTCTATGATGATGTGCTGTTGCTTTTATTGATATCAATGGCTTTTTTTCTGGTTAAATAAAGGTTTAATAATAAAAACAAATCCAGTATCAAAGTGTGTTGTGTAAATAGGAAAAAGCTCAGTGGGTGTGAATACTTATGCAAGCCTCTAATTTCTTTACCTATTGTTGTTAAACAGCTTTTTACAGCTACATTTTCTGGGTTTATGATTTTTAAATGATTTCCATTAATATTCCTGCAGACTTCCTAGCGATCTTTCAGTCTTTTCCTCTTCTTTGAACTCTTTATTTCTCCTCGAACCTGACCGTGTTGCACGTTCCCACATCAATCTGTGCTCTCAGACACTCAGCTAAAGAAATGTTGCAAAGAAAGTGCCTAAAGAGGTCATGGTTTCAGTATTTGCCGTGGTTTTGCTTGTGTGTTATTTTACTCTCTCTATGTTTTTATTGTGTTTTCAGTCACTATTCCACCGTATTTACATACTAGAAAGAAAACCACGTGTTGGGTTGGTGTCAGGTTGACCTGCTTAGTTTCAGAGGCAAACGTGGTGTATGCTACTTTGACTTTATGGTTTACACTGACACAACAAGGTTTTTTTTGTTTTGTTTTTGACATTAACACGTTGTCTTTTATTAAATAAGTTGGTGGATTTATTGAACTTGATGAATTTCAGCCCACACATGAACTAAAATGTTGATGTATGGGCTGAACCAAAGTCTAACCACATATAAACCAAAGTTCCCTCTGGTTTATTTTTCTATTTTGCATATCAGTTGATGTTTATGTTCAGACTTTGGTATCTTTTATTTCTAACTTCCTCTGAACGACTGGATTCTTATTTGGAATCAACTAACCTGAATTTTTCAGTCCATTATCATCTTTGCAGCTCATTCGTTCATTTAATTTGATCTAATTTGAAGTTGATTTTGAGCTAAATATTATTGATTGCGATCCCAAAATCTAGCTGATGACGAATTATGGAAATTAGTTGGATAACTGTCAATCAATAATTTCTTATCAATATATGCTTTATTTATTTAAGCTTTACCTGTCATATGAAAAAAAGAAGAAAAAACTTGTTAAACTCTGGAAGATGCCATCTATTTTTTGAAGTGCACCAGTTCCTCCTGCAGCAAAACATGCCCACAGAATGATGCTGCCACCCCCATACTTCACAGTTATTATGGTAGAGGAGTCCCCATTTTTCCTCCAAACATAATGATGGTAATTATGGCCAAACAGTTCCACTTTAGTGGAGATGTCTCTACAATGCAAGGTTTTTGTCCCTCTGTGATTTATGTTACATAATTATAATAATTTTTCTTTAACTTCAAAATTAGTTTTAGTTAGGGAAAAAATCTCTCAGAACATAATGGGAAATGCAAACGGAGTATCATCTTTAAAACAATTTACCTGTTCTATTTACATTTTAATGAAGAAAAATAACTGTTTAAGAATTACTCACATCCTCCTCAGTGATCAATGGAAATGTATTTGTCCTCACAGGAAATCAGCCCCTATCACTGCTGATAGGGGCTGATAGCTTTGTGTTTTTGCAACATTTCCACAGGTAAAATTATCCACAGTTAGGAGAAACATGACAGTGAAATTTATATGTTAACTTTTCAAGGCTAAAATCCCACAAGGGTATTGATGAGCTGTATTATGTTGTTTCCCCCTCCAACAGAGATCATGATTGTTCTACATAGTTTATTGACACTGCGCCCCCAAGTGGCGGGATTTCAACTACTAAAAGACAAAATCAGATTTTTTTCTGAAGACTGAAGGAAGCGTTATTCCTGGAGAGAAAAAGGTTATTTATTAAAGGGCAAAGGAATTTGAGCTAAAGTTAAAATTTAGCAGCTGTCAGCCACTTTCTACTAAAAGCAAAGCTCCGGGTTGACCTGATGGGTCAACATCATCATATAACAGACAAATGTACCCACCTATCTATTTGATGGTGGCATTTTAGTGACTCTATAACGACATGTGGAAAAACCGACTCCCCTACGTCACAGAAAAAAAAACGTCAAGAATGTTTTGGGGAAATAGGGCGCCCTCTGGTGGCCGTCAGTAGCTTTGCACATCAGCTGACTTCCTGCTGCACGTCAATCATTTTATATTTCTACGTCATGGAGTCTCCTCTGGCAAGCTGCTGCTACAGAAAGTAAAAATTATGTTTTTCATAGTTGATGATTATAAATTAATTTAGCTTTTTATACCTTAAAACTATTGTAAAATTGCATCTCAATTAATGAGAACATCATGAATTATTTAATTTCCTTTAAAAAAAAAATAAACGTGTATATTTTCATATATGTCTGATATATTTTTTAAATCATATCTAATAATTTATTATAATAGCTGCTATTAAAAACAAAATTCAATTTCTCAGAGAGTTTAAATATGATGTAAGACCAATAAAGATATTTCTAAAAATCCTAGGATTTACTGTATTTATTTATTATGAATGCAGCAGTCTTTATTCAGGAAACAAAAGGCGGGATTATCAGTTATATGTTTATGGTTATAATATCAGCACACATTTAAGGAATACTGGGAAACATGACAACAGCAAGGAGAAACATAAGAGAATATTATATCAATATTAACAAGATTAAGTTTGAGACATAGTTGTCTTCTTATTCATAATACAACAACACAATACAGGAAATTGAAACAATAAAACATGCTCTTTTAATTAGTGGGAGATATGACAGAATAATTGTTGGAAGAATTGAGAACAATTAAGAAGTATTAATTTTCTGGATATTCTACGGGAAAATGCAGAATTTAAATGCATTCAAATTCTTGTAACATTTTTAAATGAAACTAAAGTTGATCAATAAAATATAATTTTTAAACCTTTATTTAGAATATCAGTTTACAAACAAAATAAGCAACAATATTAATACAAAATATCAGCTTTAGTTGCATGTATTCAAAATAACATAAGCAATAAAAAATAAAAATAGGGTGACGCAGAACAAAATACCGAAGTTTACAACATATAATATTATTGAGAAATGTGTACAAAATAATATTTTGAGTCACATCCCGTACTACATCTCAGTCTTAAAGTTCTTGCCAACCATGTAAAACAATCTACTGTTGTTGCTTTTATGGATCCGATCAAATTTTGTTGATCTGGTCTGGAGACAGAAAATTGGCCCCCAGGTTTGGTACGGCTGCTGCTGACTCCTGTTCTAATGTGTTGATTAGATGAGCTTGGGATGTATTTGTATTTCCACCACCAGGGGGAGCTGTGGCTCTTTAGAATGAATGTTTAAACGAAGAAGAGTGGGACTCTGTTGTACACCGAGCTGTTTATTGGGAAACAGCTGGAGCTAAATAACTCAGACTTTTGAGCAAACCTTTGCTTAACGTGGTTTTACACCACAGAAATCTCTCGGATCCGCCATTTTGTCGTGGTTCCAGCGGGGGCTCAGCTGGTGGTCCTGCTCTTGTTCCTGGTGGGGCTCCTCCCGCTGCTCGGCTCACCTCCACGGGTCGCTTCTCAGGATGAATCTGATCGAAAACAAAACTCTGCGCTCGCAGCTTCACGACGAGGAGGCGGTGGTGGTGGAGAACGCCGTCAGACTGGCGATAGACTCGGTGCTGAACGTGTTGTACGGGGTGAACGGCGCCAGGACCCGGGAGTACCAGCGGATGGTGGCCGACAGGGACAGAGAGATCCAGCGGCTGGAGGGCAGGCTCACGGAGATCGAGCGCGAGCTGCAGGTGCTGCGCAGACATGGCTGCACGTGCAGGTTGTTCGAGGCCGGAAGCCGGACCTCCGCTAACCGACACACAGGGGAGCAAATCCGGTCTGAAGCAGGAGAAGTGGGCCCTGAGGAGACAGCAGGACCGCAGGACTGCGACCTGAGCCTTTCCTGTAAGCGCCCACGGACGTGTCTCTCTAAAACACGAGTGAAAAGCAACAAAAATCACGCAGCTAGATGATGTCATCAGTAAACCCGAGTAAAAACACTGACAAGGACTCAGGTGTCCTCGACACATTTTTCTAGTGTAGCCAAAAATTGTACTCAAGTAAGAGCAGCACTATTTTAACGAGTTTACTGATAAAAAGTAAAACTATTTACTGAGTGATCATAACATCTGATTTAATTAAAACAGTTGTAATCAGATAAAAATATTTATTTATGATCAAATATTTTTACGGTTAGTCTCACTTTTCCAAAACCTGTAGGTGTTGCTCCCTGTCTGGTATATTTATTTGTCATTTTACAAATTTTACTCAAGTAAGAGTAGCGATACTGACAAATGTAATAGAGCTGCACGGATATATGAAGATATGTGTATCTGATATTAATATTGCTATTGTGGATGACAACTAGTGCTGTAGGCAATTCATTTGCTGATTAATAGATTAATTGCATAAAAAACTGGCACATGCTGCAGGTTTTTCATTTAACCACTTCAATTTATTTTATATAGCATTAAAAATGCATTAAAAGATACAAATTTTGTAGGAATCATTACAGAAAGAGTTAGAAGTCCACAATATAAATATAAAACATTTAAGGAATCTGCTACAGGTGGACAAGGTTAGGGTTAATGCATAACACATAATATATGATCTACTGTGCTTTCTCTGAATATTAGTTAATTACTGCGACTTTTTCTTCCACAGTGGGCGTTTACCCTCGACCCTCATCTCATTTCCCTTCCCAGTACCACGAGTCGCTCCTCCCATCACCGCCCAGCTGCCTGGGCATAACCTCCACCTGCACATCCCGCTCCTCAGAGGCTTCAGGGGGCACAGAGGCCGCCAGGAACATGCCTACATCTCCCAGCAGCCTCGTGGTGAAGGAGGAGCCCTGTGATGTGGATGCCGTCTTGATAGAATGGGAGCTGAGCGAAGAGAGAGATGCAGAATCTCAGGAGCAAACAGGAAGTCCGTGTCCGGACCAGCAGAGTCCCGATGGGAAGCATGATTCACCAGGTGCTTGGATTCAGAATTCATGCACACTTATTTTCTAATTACTGTGTTTATTTTGTAAAAACATCTAATGTTATATCCCACTTCTCTTAGTTCCTGCAGAGGATGTGGAGAACAACGAGGGTCAGATACTGAGGGAAACAACTCCAGTAAATCCTGCTGTTTTTCAAATCTCTGCAGGAGATCAACTGAGGTGAGACGTAGATTATAGCAAAATAAATACAGAAAATATTTAACATTTTTATTGTTTTAAAGGTTTAGGTGCCAAACTGAAACTGATCCAGCTGCTTTATTTTTATATAAATCCAGACTAGAGATGCAAGTTATCGATTAATGAGTTAATCCAAAGTTTATTGCTCTTATTGATCAACTAACAATTAATTGATCAACCACCATTTTCTTAAAAAACGGAGTTTTCTTCTGAATCATAACATAAAGGGCTAAATGTTTCATATGTGCTGAATTAAAAAAATCAACATTATTTTGTGTCAACTGTGTTAAATGCAGAGTGAATAAACATAAAATTGTGGTTTTCTCATATTATTAAACTTAGCCATGTTTATAAAATATAACAAAACAAAAACCTCTGAAGTTGTTGAAGAGAAAGATAAAAAGATGAATTCCCCAAGAACAGAAGTATTGTTTGTGGAGACCAATCTTGATCTTTTCCCACCTGCCGTCTTTCCTAGGAACAAAAAGAAGAACGTTCCCATGTCGCAGCTGACGGAGGAGGCCCAGAGGCTGAAGAGGGCGGCCTGGAGAGCAGCTTCCAAAAGATACTACGCCCGTAAAATCGCCCGTCAGCAGGCGAGCCTCCACGGCGGCGGCGGCCACGCAGCCAGCGCTCAGCGCGGCTGTTTGGTGGCGGAGCGGAGGAAACGGATGGTCTCAGACCTGCCGGAGGAGTCCCAGATGATGCGCAGGGAGATGTGGAGAGCCGCCTCCCGGAGGTACTACGACAGGAAAACGGCTCGCCACCCCACCGAGGGGCTGCAGTACGGACACCTGATGGAGAACCTGGATCCTGCTGGAGCCACGCAGGGGCCCAACGGAGAGGGGCCCCTGGTTATCTCTGGAATAATGTGCAGCTGATGATCACAGTCGTGCTTTTATAAACGTTTTTATTCAGATTCCAGGGTTTATTAGACGTAGGGAGACCAGGCTCAAGTAATCAAATCTAAAGGGAAAGTTTAGTAAAAACACAAACTTTCCACTTAAATTGTTACATTTTTGTAGAAATATTATGAAAACTGAAATAAAGATGAAGAAAATGCATCTAGAATACACCTACTGTAGATGTAAAAATGACTGCAGCAGACCATTTTCACTGACTGACTGGTTCAACAAACTCATCTGTGTAAACTTTGTTTCACTCGTACGTCTGACATCCATCGATTCTGAAGGAAAAACGACTCCAGGTTCTCCACTACAGGAAAATGAAAAGATTGCAAGATTACCCACATTTAACTGATTTTTACTAAGCTTAAAGTCCATCCAAGAACATTGTATTTGATGATGCGTTTCCTGCCTGAACTCGATGTTTTAGCTGCAGGTTTCTTCTCATTAGAAAGGCAGTTTCCTCTCCACCATCGCCATGTGATTGATAACCCTGTCACAATAAGCAATTAATCAGTTAATCACATGATAAATTTAAATAATCTAGGTGATTACCTTTATAATTATTAATATTTTCTTAAGGACAGTTTCAACAGACGCATCAGAATCTGTTTTATTTGTGGTTTTGGTTGTAAGTTGTTATTATTAGCTTTTTATTTATGGTTTTTGGTTTTATTGTCTTCCAGTTCCAGTGTGGAGTCTTCTGTTCAAAATTATAGTTTATTAGTCTTTTCATATTTTACTGACTGAACAGATTTGATCTTTCTATATGATTGTTTGTGTAAAACGGCTTTCTGGTGTTTTGAATCAATCCAAGTTGAATAATAACAAACATAAATTAGCTGCTTCTACAAAACTTCTAATTTTGAGTGAAGTTATTTATATTATTTTTGAGAGACAAGAGATGGATAATTGCTGTCAAATAACATAAAAGTTAACACAACTGCAGCAAGCAGGTTTATTTTTGTAGATATTTTTGGTGACATTTGATTTATTGACATGTTTTCTCCCATATTGGAGGAAAAAGAACCTGGGAATCTGAACTACAACTATAATTTCAGTTTTTCTTTCCTGAATTCAACATTTCACTCAGATCATTACCATCTGTCTTCATCTCAGCCTTCCCTGGTTCAGTTTTAACATGTTGAACCCTGAGATCTTCCACACTCATCCTGATGTTGTGTATGTGTAGCGCCCCTGGAGTTCAATGTGTGTTACTGCACCTACCAGCAGGAGTGAAATGATTTCCCTGTTTTATGTTTTTAAAAATGATCAGCTGAGTTTCTACTAAAATAAATCTTTTCATGTTTTGTACCTCTCTCTATTTTCCACATGTTAAATAATAAATATATTTAAATGCAGCTGTGGAATTCTAATTTCTGGGTTAATTTTAAAAGTTCATAAAATTCAAAAATTTCAAAATGACCATTTATTCTTGCATAATAAAAAAGAACACAGTAATATGGATGTAATTTTTATTATTAAAAAGGCACTGTTAGGAGCATACATTTACACCACTTGCAACAATACCAACAATTTATATTTTTGTGTGAATAAACAAATAAAATTATTAAAACAACACAAGAGGAAAATATGAGATTTTACATCCTCTCACTTTTATTAAGAACTTAAGATATTTCTTATTGAACATTTTCCTTGTGTGTAAAGAACAATAATAAAAAATATTACTTAGTTTGAATAAAATGTGAAACAACAAAATGAGGTTAGAATGTAGAAATGATGGCCTGTTTCTGATGGTTTCTACCTGATTCTTGTCCTGCAGTGATTCCTGATTCCTGTGTGTCTTTCAGCAGAGCGCTGCAGAAACAAAAATATAAAAATACAAAATCATGCATCTTACATCAGAGACTGTCTGTCAGCCTGGATCCTGCGCATTACATGACCTCGGCCCAACGCACAGCTGCTGATGTTGCACAAGTGTGGTCTTTACTGCAGAATCATGACTGTTTATCTCACCCTGACTGCTGTCTGGATCTGAAATGTGAGCCGCTGTCCAGCTGCCGCTGCGCGCATGCGGCTGCGCATATGGCGCTAAACAAAGCCTCTATGCGCGGATGTTGATGTGAAGCGCGATCCTCTCATTCATGTCTGCGGATATAATGAAAGCTTTGTCGTTTCTAACGAACAGAACTCCTTTTATTCCTGTTTTATGCGCAGAGTGACGCGCAGGAAGAACAGCGCCGCTGCTGTGCCGCTGTGTGTCCAGGGTTGGGGTTTCATATATGGGGGAATGGTAGAGGATTTGCGGGTGTTTGTGGCCGTTCTGGACACGCGTGGAGGCGAACGCCCGTCCTAATGGAGCCTGCATGCGGATGTAAACATGCCGGAGGCAGGCAGGTGGAGGCAGGGCCGCTTTAACGCTGCTGGAGGCGGCAGCATCATTTGCATGCAGGTTTGTTTTGGGGGAAATGTCCTCAACGGTCGGAGGAGTGAATACACCCGAGGATTCGTTGATTTTATCCGTTGCAGAAAAGGACTGAAGCCTCCTGAAGCCTGGCTGGAGGCGCAGACTGAGAGGATTTCAGCGCGCTGACTGGACGCGTTCACTGCTTTTCTTTACGCTTTTTCGCTTTTCTGCTCAGGCAGACCAGACGTTTACGTATTAATGTGTGATCCAGAGCTACTATCCTCCGTTTATAAACATTTAATCAGTAAATAAATATAAACAGATAAAATAATAAGCTGTATTTCCAGTGAAGCCACTGCGCCTCTAGGAACATTGTATTCGCTTTCCTTTGCGCTCTTTAAATTTGACTTTATTTGAGTGCAGCTTAATATTTTTTAACCCAAATTGTAAAATTTGGATAAAATTTGAATTTTTACCTTTAAACTCAGATGAACTTCTTGTTTTTTCCTCCCTGGAGCCTTTGGAGAGTTCTCTGTGCCTCTGGATACACCTGCTGAATTTGGAGAGGTCTAACTTGGATTCGCTGCGCTCTTTGGGTTTCACTGGATTTTAATCTGGGTTTTAAACTTTCCGTCACCTTTTCAAATCTATTCCGCAAGAAAAACAGCCGGTCTGACCAACAAAGCTCATCCGTTGTGCTTCTGCAGGCTGCCTGAGACGCTCCAGGGTTTGGAAACGCCTGAAATCAGCTGAGCGTCTCCAAGAGTTCAGCTGCGCACTCAACGACAACTGCGTCTCTCTAACAACTGTTTGGCTATTGGATGGAGCACAAGAAGTGTAAAATTTAGGGGGTGGGACAGTGTATTTCTAAGGTAGGGGGTTTCATTATTTAACCCATTTTAAATGGTATTTTTGGTGCCATATTGGAGCTTTTATCTGTTTAAGGCCTAAATAACCTTATTTTTCATTTGGAGGGGCTGATTTGGATTTAAAAAATGGTTTTGTCCAATTTGATCACCCCCACATATTCAACATACATGGAAGTGTCCTTTTTGCAGGGATTGCTGGGAAGAAGAAGGAGGGTGTCGAGCTTGGGACTTTGGAAAGGCAGTTTTAGTCAGAGCCAGTTTGAAAAGGTAAGAAATCCTCTGTGCTGCTTGGACCAATGGGGCTTAATGTCGGCTGGGAGGCAAATGGAGACTCTTTACTCGGGATATATGGAGAGAAAGTTAACTTTTCAGGTGTATTTTGGTGTATTTGGTGTGTTTTTTAGGCAGGGAGGGTCAGGGCTCTGGGTGTGCACTAACAAGGAAATACGCAGAGGTAGCTAGGGGGAGCCATAGCTGCTCAGGAAGGCTGCTCTGAGGGCCTGGGCTGCTGCTGAGGGGATGTGCTGCTTATTATAACACTCACAAACAAAGAACTCCGGATGACGCCTGATTGTTGGAGGATTGGGACGTTGGTCCAGTTATTGTTTGGGGAGTTTCAGCTTGTGGGACCTTCTTCCTTTGAGAAGTCTGTGAACCAGCAGGAAGAGCTCTGTAGAGGAAAAGAGTCAGAAAATATGATCAAATCCCAGAAAATAACCCAAAACCAGGCACTAAAATGTAACTAATGAGCTTTGGGCAGAGACTTGATGAAGGATCAGAATATATTTATAGTTAGCCTAGCATTGCTGTTGTGATTGAAAACATTCAAGATGGCCTCTGTGCTGCCTGGAAACAGGTGAGAAGAGCCTGGCACTTCCTGTTCAGGCAGTCAGAGCTGCCTGCTGTCACCCTTAAACCCAAATACACAGTTTTTAAACAATTTATTATCTCCAAATAACTCAGAAAAATCTATTGATGCATAAAGTCTGGGCCTCATGTCTGTTGTGTTTCATTAGATGTGCTGAGGCTCCTGTTTATAAAGGCTGAGCTGCTATTGGCTGACTCACTTTACAGGTTTTTCAACAAAATGACTGTAATTGGTCTGCTTTATGAGAACTAATTAACTTTTTAATTGAGTTTTATCCTTTTAGTTTGAAAGTTAGAGTTAATTCCTGCTGTAAAACATTAAAATATCTCACAATCATGATGCTTAACAGTTGAGGTTATTTTTAAAGCTTTGCAATAAATATTAGGTCCATTAAATCAGCACAAAGGGTTAATTTAGAGCTAAAAACAGCTTTCAGTGGGGGTTTACAAAAGAATACACTTTAATTCTCATTATTTTAAAGAAATTATTACAAAATACAATATTATTGGTAGATAAATCATATTTGAAAAAGAAACACAACGATTAACCCTTTAGTTACCTGCATTATCTGTTGGAGTTTGTTGTATTGTGCTGAGAAAAACAGATTGTCTCCTTTTTCCAGTGAGTTTTCTGAAAGAATAACAAAACAAGACTAGTTAAAATACAGAAAGTAATCTAATAATTGTCTTTAAACAACAAATGTTTAGACTAGGTGTCATTAATAATCAGCTATATTATGAAAAATGGCCCCTTTGAAGCAGCAGTATAAATGTGTCTCAGAACAACTGCTGTGATTATTTTATTTATTCAACACAATAAGGTTTTCAAACACACAAAACAAGTTTAATTTGATCTATTTAAGTGTCTGAAAGTTGATTTCCTGAATATTAAAAATAAATCAGATAATTTTTGCAGATTAAATCAATTTAAAGTCCATATTTGGCCCGTTTTTCTGCATTTAAAGGGTTAAGCTGAGGCAGTAGTTTCAGTCCACAGCTGTGGTGCTGAAATCAGACGGATGCTGTGGATGTTTCTGGAAAAGCGGGTGAAATGCCGCCCCCTTGTGGCACTAACAGGAAGATAAAGTTAAACGTGTCGCCCTGAGGCCTCGGTGGTTCTTTTATTATCAGAACCGCTGCTGTAATGTGACTGGTTCTGGTCCATTCAGGAAGTTAAACACTGTTTACTCCTGTCGGAGTTTTAAGAATAAATGTTGGGTGTCGGATATCCCAGGTCCTATCAGAATAAGCCTGAGATCATGTTGCTTTGTGAGCTTCCGTTACGTAATAAACACGTTTAGCAGCCGCGAGCCGCCCACCAGCTGCTGGTCGAGTCACACCGAGGAGCTATCGGCTCGGTCCATAGAAACCCACAGACAACGGCCTGGTGCTGAAAAGCTGTGTCATGAGCAAACATGGAGGCTGTTAACTCCTTCATGGCTGCCGACGGCACCCCGCCAGGGACAAAATCTGCCAATCAGAGTTGGAACGTTCCAGAAGAGTTTAAACTCTTTTTTTTTTACCCATTTCTTTCATTGATCATGTTTAACAGAACCAAGGTTATAAAGTTGTGGTATTATTAATTATACATCGATTGGGTAATGAATACTCAGCAGAAGATACCATCTTCAAAAAATGTATTAAATTATTGTTCAACTAACGCAGCTGATGTCGCCATTTTGTGGACTAGCTGCCAGGAGGAGAGAGGAGTACCGTAAATAGCCGACAGCTGACGTAAACTGCTTGTGTGGAGGAAAGAAAAAATTCTCACATCAGTTGAAAAGGCTAATATTAGATTCATAAACTCAAAAACAAAGGATATTATATCTATAATTTCAGTATGTTAGTTTTATAAACACATTATACAGTTCTCGTCAGTTATAGGTTTTCCCCATTAATTACCATTTTAGTTTATTTCAGCTAACAAAAATGTTTTCTCAATTTCAGTTTTTGTTGTTTCATTTGTTTGGGTTAAATATAATAACCTAAATTCAGAACCTAGATCATTTTTTTCAGGGTTCTAATGTAGAACTTAAGAGAAATGGTGACAGAGGTGCAAACGCCACAGTGGTTTCTATTCCAGCCAAACTTGGTGTTTGAATTGATCTGAACTCCCATAAAATTACCATTATCAAATGGATCAGAAAGAGTTCAGGTGATAAAATCTGAAACCAGCAACATTTCTTTATTTACTCCGTATTAATGTTATACTAAAAGTTTAAATGTGTTTTTCACCATTATGATTATAAAAACAAAACAAATCACATTTTCTCCACCAGCAGTGGCGCCTCCAGAAGGCGGGGTGAATGAGATTAATGAGCCAGTTTCCACGGTAACGTAAAGGAGATGAGATGCATGCGAGCAGTGGGGAGTTTTAACAGGAACAAACAGACCAGCAGCTGGAACCAGACAGAGCTGGATGATGGATCACGTCTGTTACCAGGAGTCTGTTTGTTCTCGTTGTGGAACGAACCAGAGCCGATCCCCGGAAAACATCGGCTTTAACCGAACCATCAGGGAGACAAAAGACTCACTGCTGCAGCTGGAAATGCTGCTCATAACGGAAATAATCATTAAAAATATCGTTTTGTGTTTTAGTTTGGATGGTTAAAGTATCTTCCAGTTCCAGAACTTGTGTTATTGTGGCATTATAAATACATATCACCTGAAAATGGTCTAAAAAGAATATTATAGTTTATCGCAATAATTACCGGGACAATTTATCGTCCAGCAGTTTTTTTTGTTGTGCTGAATAATCTTCCCTTTTCTCTGCTGCAGATCATCATCACCATGATGGACGAGGAGATACAAGAAGACCACAGCAAGCTGAAGCAGGGCCTAGTCAAAGTCCTCCAGTGCGTGGCCACCATCTCGTCAGCGGCGGCCGTGGTCAACCCCATCTTCGGCGTGGCGGGCTCCCTGATCCGGGTGGTGCTGCACCACGTGGACGATGAGGACATCCGCACGCTGAAGCGCGAGTTCGGCTCCGTCCACCAGAGGCTGGACGAGCTGTCCCAGCAGAACCGCCGGACGCTGGTCCAGATCGAGAAGGAGACGCTGGACGGCCAGTACTGCCACGTGGAGGAGAACCTGAAGAACCAGTTCAGGAAGTTCATGGCTATGGTGGAGGCGCGGCCGGAGCACCGCGACGGCAAGAAGGACGACTTCGAGGAGAGCTACGCCAACGACCTGGGCGACCAGAACCTGCACACGCTGTACGACGGCGTGGTGGGCAAGCGGAAGCTGTTCAGCCGGCCCATCCTGGAGGTGTACCTGAAGCACTCGCAGGGCGACCGCCGCGTCATGGAGCGCCTCTGCACGCGCCTCACCTACCTGTTCTGCATCGGCCTCATCGCCCTGATGGGCTACTCCGCCATCATCGGCGACGACGAGGAGGGGCTGAGCGAGGAGTGGGCCGAGAAGATGGAGCATGTGCAGGAGAAGATGCAGGAGGCGCTGCGCAAGTGCACATGAGGAGGAAGGGAAAGCTTAACATTCCCACTTCAACTCCCGCTCTCTGTCTGCATAATCTCCTTTTTACTGCGCGAACCTGAAGGCGACGTCTGCCAAATCCTGCTGCACGCAAACAGGCTGTTGATTGGCTGCTTTCACATCACAGCCAATTAAAACATAGAGATAAATTCACCTTAATCAAGTAAAAACTCATTTAGACACAAATGTGTATTTTTGGGGCAAATCAGAATCTAAGAACTGAGAAAAAACACAAAATATTACCAAATATTTTAGTCTAATTTCTAGTGCAAATGTGAGTACACTTAAAATCAGACAAAACTAAAATATATAACTTGTTTTAAGTCAATAATTCATGTATGTAGGTAAAGAAATACTAGTTCCACTGGCAGATTATTTTCACCAGTAACAAGACATTTTTTCTGCCAGTTCAACCAGCACTTTCTGTATTGACTTAAAATAAACTTTATTACTCGTTTATTAATTTTTAAGTTAGTTTTGTTTTATTTCAAGTGTGCTAATGTATTTGTAGTAGAAACTAGACACATTATCTGGTAAAACTTGGTGTTTTTGCAGATAACCTCTATAAATATCAACCTATTTATCATAAAACTGCTTTAAAAGCTGCATTAACATGAAATATCTGCATGTTGTATCCATTATATAAATAATATTTCATCGTATTTATCTTTATTTTCCATGAAGCGTCAATGTAAAGTCCAGTTTCATGATTTAAAATCACATTTCTGCACTTGGTGGATTACTGGCCTTGTGTTGGGAAGCTTTCAGGGGATTTGGGAAGCTGTTGCCAAAGTAACCAACGAGCGTCTGGAAGTTTCCAGAACGATGAATGTAAAAGAAAAAAAATCACCATGTATGACCTGTGATCACACTACCACCTTCACATTGAGTTATGTCATTTCTTTTTACATATTATTAATCATTTGTACACTATTATGAGCTGAGATCTTTATTTAGGTGATAAAACTTTATATTTTATTAATAGTTAAAGACACTAAGTGATGAAAATAGGAAATTGCTTTTGTTTCCAGTCACACTAACTTTCTTAATTCTCTGTTGGGAGGAAATCGGTTACATTTTGGCGATTGGCTTAATCTTCTGTGCAATTTTTGTGTAAAAATTCATATTTTTGTTTCCTGTCTGCAGTTTTTTAATGAGCACAGGAGAGGCACCAAGTGTTGGACTTCTAATGTCTGAGAAAGAATTTTTTTTTTTACCTGTAAGGTGTCACATAATCATCACTTTCTTTCTTTGTCTCTTCCTGCCTGTTTTCTTTACCCTGAGTGCCTGAATGTGCCAGTACCTGCTCTTACTTTATTTTTCTATATTTTATACGCCACCGGGGGGGTGGGGGGGGGCTGAGCCTGCAGACCACAGTCCAGATTTATTGTCCATATTTTGGGTTTGTGTTCTTGAATCGAACCCATCCTGCTCGGTTCTGAGCTGATCGGGTTTGTGGTTCTGGATTGTCCCACTTATTGTTACAACACTATTAAAGCGCTCTCATTTACGTGGAGGAAAACGGGACCCTGAACGTCTCCTGACATGTCAGATATGTGAATATGTTCATGTTTTTTTGTTTTGTTTGGGTTTATAAATGTTTGCATCGACATAAATAAAGATGTGAGAAGAAAACTTATTGACTTACTCAATTATTTCACATATAATGATCAACTTTACTATTGAATGAAAGCTACTGTAGCTACAAACACATGCACAATATATATGCACTCAGCTTTATGCGTGTTTTCATAGATTTGGCTGTTATTGTAAGAAAATATCTTTTAAAACTCCCAAGTTTTAATTTTAAAGTCTCTTCCATGTTTTATTGATATTTCTATAAGCTGTAATTATATTCTATAACTTTCATCTAACTACATTTCATCAGACAAACCTGAGATCCAGAAACACCTTCACATGTTTGCAGCTGAATCAGAAAACTCAGCTGAGAAACAACAAACCTCCAGGAATAAATGAAGTTTAACTTCAAGTCTTCCTCAGAATCAAATGGACATTAAATAAAATCCGATTTACAGATTTCAGGTTTGAGGTGAAATGACAGAAAATTGATATAAAGTCAAAATGTCTGCATATAGAAACATGATGCTGAAGCATCAAAGCCACTGACATTTATACCTGCAGACATAAAAGTAAAACCATCTCAATTTTTTTTATGCTTTTATGTTTACATTATTGGTTTAAGTCAGTTTCTGAACTTGATGCTATTTGTTCTGTTCTGAGTTTAAACCTAAAAAGGTTTGATATTATTATTATTATTGTAAAAAGCATATCTTGAATCCAAAGTTGATCATTTTGTACAGAAATGCTAAATTAAGTGAAGAAAAGCAAGCTGACATGCAGGTTTAAGAAGGCTGGAGTCTTATTTCAGAATTCCCTGCAGAAGCTGCAGCAGGTTAAAGTTCAGATCCAGAGAGTTTAAATTATTCAGTGATACTCAGATTTTCAATTCTGACCTCACTTTGCTGCATGTCTTTATTCTTTTTAATCTGTTGTTTAAAAATATGTTTTATTTCTGAAGTGACATAAAACTATAAGCTTCTGCTTCAGAGTTATGTAAAAATTTAGGATTTGTAGAAATATGACAGAAATGTGATTAATATCAGAGCATAGAAGGAGCTTCAAGTGAATAAAAATACAAAAATAATATGAGTTTGAAACATATTTTTTTATATTTTGTTTTAAAAACATTTTGTACCATCAGGACAGCAAATAAAAAAAAATTTGCTTACATGTCCAGAATTCACTCTTCTGGTTAATTCTCTACATTACCTGCTATTTTTATTTGTTTATTTGATTAGATTCTTTGGATTTTGTCAAATAAAATCTGAAAACTGTAATTTTACATGTGAAATAAATGATAATAATTTAGTCAGAGTTCCTGACCTTTGACTCAGTGTTCAGTCTAAATCTGGTTTAATTTTGAAAAAAGAGATTTCAACGTGTGCATATGCAGAGTCAAATGAACGAAAGATAGATTTCTTTTAAAAGATAAGAAACAGTTATTTGTCTTCAGAAAATGCATGAATTAATTTGCATTTGCTCATTTCTCCACCAGGGGGCGAAAGCGCCTCATTTGGCTCCACATCACACCTGTTTTCTGAACTCCAGGGACCTGAGAGCTAAAAGCGTCACATCCCCGGTCCTTCAGAGAGAAGTGGTGAAGAAAACCCGCAGCCCTCCTTCCTGCCCCGCAGGACCAGGCGGGAGGGCAGATTCACCGCAGGATTCACGCATGGCGGGTTAGGCCCTCTAATGACCCGCATGGGCTCCGGTCCGACTGGCTCAGAGTTCGGGAACCAACCAGCAGGAAAATGTGCTTTGCAGGAATTTGTAGAACAAACAGAGACGCTATAAAGTCTTGAATCTCTCACCTGCGCTGCGGATTATTGAGGCTCTTTGCGCCACATCATCATCATCATCCGTCATGTGATGAAGCTTTTTCCCTCTCTGCTCTTTTCGATGAATCCATTTTCACCTGAAGAAAATATGAATCATTTCATGACTTTTTGGCTGCTTTAAACGACTTGACGGATTTTTGCGCATTAAAGTGAAACAATAATGAAACATTTTCTGATTTAGAGGAGAAATGATTCATGTTTGTGGCTTCAGATGTGCAGCCTGGGTGTTTTCACGGCGCGTCATGCGCGCACACAACAGACACTACAGGGAACATTTTAAAATATAAGGAATAAATCTCCTGACTAACAAAAACGAAAAATAAACCAAATGAATTTCAGATTTAACCTTATATCCAGCCTCTTTTAGCTCAGTGCTTATAAATAAAACATGTCTGTTTTCCTCTCGTTGTAAATCATGAAGTTCATTCCAACATTTACAGCATCGGGTGAATTTTAGGCCTTACTGGAATGTGAGTTTTAATAATCATGTGTATCATATGAGGACAGCAGATATTTTCAGATCTTACCTTCTGTTTGGATCCGTTTAAACGCAATAAAATCTGCAGAAGATCTTAAAAAATCATAAATAAATATGTGCGTAAAATAATCTAATAAAAACAAAATCTCTTTTGTTGGAGAAAATCAAATGTTCCTCCGTTGAGGACAGGAAAGAAAATGGACCCTCCGCAGATTTTTGCGCTCTCTCTCTCTCTCTCTCTCTCTCTCTCTCTCTCTTTCTCTCTCTCTCTCCTGTTTCTGCCTACCTCGCTCTCCCTTTTGCAGATACTGAGTGCGCACCTTCCCTGACTCCATCCTTGGACCCCTGTCAGCTCCACAGTTGACTTGAAAGCAGTGGGAATATTTTTCTCTCTCTCACTGGAAGTGGGATAAAAATAAAAGTCCAACTTGTCGGCACCGGTCCGTGAAGGAGCAGCAGATCCTCTCCGTTCAGGTAGAGAAACCGGCGCTGCTGCTGCTGCAGGAATGATTTGAATGTGTTTATCTTCCCTCTAAAGGGGGGAAACACGGAGGGGTGTGTCTGATGCTGTCAGGGGATTTGTGCGTAAAAAAGGCTTCCGTTGCGCATTTGTTCTGGGTGCGCATGACAGTTAAACATGATGCAGTTTGGAAACACAGAGGACAAATCCTACGCTGGTATTTTTCCTCATATATTTGTTGATATTTAGACTTTGTCTCATTTACTCTCTCATCTCCATGAAGTATAAAAGTGTGATTTAATAAAACGTGGTTACATTTTGATGGGATCAGAAGGAGAAGGCTCATTTATTCAGGTTTCCGGCTGATTTAAGGGATTTTAAAACTTGCTCCTTCCTTCCTCTCTCAGATGAGTCACGCAAAGATCAAGTGCGTCATTTTCTCCTCTCAGCATCTCCATCTTGTTTGTTACCTGCAGCCTTTTTGATGTTCTATTTCCCAGCCAAACTGGATCAGAAATGATAAAACCATGCCCTGTTTTTAGATTCAGGTTCATTCTGCAGCTTTTTAAAGCTGAAAGACTGAAGTGACAGTTTCTGACCTCCGTCCTGTTTGCAGCATCAGACCTCCAACCTTGAGGAAAGAACATTCTGCTGTGTTTGCTTCGTGTTTTGCTGAGATTGTTGTGGTGAAGCTGTTCCTCCTCCCTCATGTTTCACCGTGTTTGGATTATTTTTCAACCTTAAGACAAACCAGACTCCACAGCTGAAAAACCAACTGTTTCTGTTATTCTGCAACAATGCTGTTTAATGTGGCTAATAATTGGCATAATGTATAAACCATAAAAATTACTTTATCTGCAGTGGGACACATTTTGTATGATCATTGGAATATGAAAACCATCTAAGCTTCTGGAAAGTGATAAATCTCCTTTAAGAGGATCAAAAAGTCATTAATTCTCAAAATATACAATAAACATATAAAAAACACAAGTATTTCAACTATTTTTGTTTATTTAAAACCAATCATTTTTTACACATAAACACAGCATGAAATCTGGGCTAATTACTGGTCCAGTACTTAGAGGACAAAACGATTTATCAATGCTTCATATCAGTTTCCTCTGCAATAGAAGTCATCAGTATTTCATATTTATACCATCTTGTTATCTGGAAGAAGAAGAAAACAGCTCCAGTTTTCTGGAAGAGTCAGAATCTGCTGGAATCTCCTGCAGGAGTTTTAATGTCTGGATCTGTTTTAACAGACACTTTGGTGAATTTAATTCCAGTTTCTCCACTGATCAGCTTATTTATGAAGAGCTTCACTGACTGGAGTCAGGGGAGTTTTTTTGCTTTGAGGTGATCATTAGATGTTTTCAGCTCACAGATTTAAGAGGCAAAGATGTTGCTGTTTTATCAAACAGAACCAGTGGTGGGTTCTGCTAACTGAACAGTTAGCTATGCTAACTAAAGCACTGATCATGAACATTAGCTCCACTAATGTTAAAGTGTTACACTGACATATTATTTAGCAGAAGCTAATGCTAAAGCACTAAATTCAGCCATGTTGACCTGAAGAGGCTTTCAAAAGAATTCATCTGATTTTTTACATGGATTTATTTAATTAGCCACTAGTGTTTTGTTAAAGTGTTGCATTCTTCTGTATAAACTCTGTTTTGTTGTCATTTCCTCAATAATGTCTTGAAAAAGAGAGAATGAGAGGAAACAGAGCTGCTGCATAAACAGTCTTCTGTCCCCACAACGGATTAGAACATTAATAAACAACTTTTTCAAACGAAACAATTCCAAATATTTATTTGAAAACTTGTTGAAAATGTATGCCAATCCCTAAGATAAACTTTTCCTCAAACCCATAATGAAACCAAACCTCCTGACCACTGTCGTCTTCTCTCTCAACTTTCTGTTTCCAGGGAGATTTCGTCCCTCGTGTCCAGAAAATGTCGAGTCCTCTGGAGAAAATGGTGGCCGAGAAGAAGGAGACCATCGAGGCGCTGATGGACATGTTTGAGAAGGGCGCCGAGGTGTTGGCCAGCGCCGTGGGGGAACTGTTCCCGCTCTGCGAGGCGGCCGCTCCGGTCCTGAAGCTGGTCCTGAACAACGTCCACAGCAAGGAGGTGTTTTACGTCAAAGAGCAGTTCCTGACGATCAGGAGCAAACTGGACGTGCTGTCCAACCAGCTGGAGGACATCGAGTCTGAGCTCAGGAAGGGAGACCTGGACAGAGACTACTTCTCCGTGGAGGAAAACATCAGGAACCAGTTTAGGAAGTACATGGACATCCTGGAGGCGAAGCCGCAGTTCATGGAGGTGAAGAAGAAACTGTTTCTGGATCACTTCACTAAAACCGGTGGAGAGAAGAACCTGTGTGTTCTGCACGATGCTCTGATGGGAACCAACACCTTCAAAGATCCAGTGTTAGATACAGTAGAGAGGTAAATTCACTGAGACTCGTTAACTGCGTTTCCATTAGTGTCTGCAAATCTCTCAGCTAACAGCGAAAGCTAACAGTGTTCCTGTTAAATAGGAAACTTAATTAAAATCACGCATGAATAAATTTGTTCACGCGATAAATGAATGAATATGCATCATCATCATCATCATCATCACCATCATCATCCTCCTTCCTGTCGTCTTCTTCATGACTTATGCCAGTGATGACTTTTGTGATGCAAAGTGTTTCAATTGCACTTTTGCAAAAATAAATCCATTTCAAAACCTCAAAATAAATAAATAAATTAATTAATTAAAATAATAATTAAAAAACACACTCCGTGCTCATCAAAGATGTTTAATGGAAGACAAGTTTTTTCAAAATTGGCGTCTTTCCATTAAGCAAATTTACAGTCAGAATTTGCTTAATGAAATGTAAAAAACAATAATGCAATCTACTTTACACTACTAAAAGCCAATACATACATTATCAACAGAAGAGTTTCACTGATTACAAAAACACATAACTATTGACAAATGTTCTGCCTTTTTGCTTTCCTGCAGGACAGGCAGCATAGAGAACAATGAGAAGTTTTAACTCAAGCTTTTTGAACAGATCTTCAATGTGGGGCTTAAAAGTTACATTTTCATCTTTGGTGATGCCAAGATATTTATAAGATGCTTCAATCAATGTGCAGATTCTGTGGTGGTGACAGCAGGGAGACATGAGGTCATCTTCCTCTGGTTGGAGCGTAACAAGGCGCCGCCCTCAGTTTTACTTGCATTCAGTAAGTTGTAATAGTTCAGACTGAAACACAAGGGCAACGGATTTATCACGACAAGAAATCACTTAATCATCTGCATAAAGATGCACAATGCCCCAAATTATTAATATTGGTGGTAAACAGTGTAGGTCCTAAAACTGACCCTGTGGAACTCCCTAGAAGTATCCATATAACTTGGTCAGGCATGTTGTGCCCTCTGTTTACGGCCTAATCAGTAAACCCAAAGCCCAAAAGCCTCTTGATTTCTGTTCTTATTTACTTAAATTGCAGGAATCTCTTGATGGAGCATCGACTGGAAATAATCTCTACAACTGCTTCTGTTTGGCAGGTATGTTGGGAGGAACCGTCGCCTCCTGGAGGACTTCTGCGTCCGGATGAAGGAGCTCTTGTGCCTGGGTTTGATTTCTCTGCTGGGCTACTGCACCCTCACCCAGAACCCAGAGGAAGAACAGGACAAGATCCAAGAGTGGAGCACCAAAATCGAAGAGGTAGAGTCCAAGATGAAGGCAGCCATCGAGTCCTGCATAGCTGCGTTTCCAGAGCAAGCGAAACTAGACGTGCAGCGCCTCCTGCAAGAGACAGAGGAGGAAAATCTTCAGGATGCGCCTCAGAGTCTTCTGGAGTTCCTAGTGAAAAAGTACGACTGGGTCTCCTGGTCTGTGCGGCTGATCAAAAACTCAGGCAAAGCCTTTGAGAGCCTGCGAGCCGGGAAGCACTTCCACCACGTGGCGGGACAGAACTGGTTCGAGGTTCTTCAGGTGAACGACGTCGGCCTGGTGGTGTCGTTCAGCGCCGCGCCTCAGCCGGTTCCCAGCGACTGCGTCCGGCAGCTGATGGAGGGTCCGGCCAGGAAGGGCAACGCTCCGGAGGCGGTGGAGGCGCTGGAGAAGCAGCTGTGCGGCTTCGTCGTTCACGCCATCAGTCGGCACAAAGAGTCTGCAGCCGCATGGAGCTTCCCGGAAGAATGCCACTACTGGGAACGCCACAAGAACGTGGCCGTGTGTGTGCACTCGGAATAACGCTCAAGAGCAGGGTTTAAAGATTTATCATCCATTTAAAGGGGCAGTGTTACGTATATTGTCTCTGTCTCTTTAAGAAGCTCTTGCTCTTCCAAACACTCCACCTTCTGTATGTCATCAGAACTCCGTTCCTATCAAGCGATTAACAACGTTTTTACCCGCGTTGCACTGAGAAGCAGCTCGTGTAATAAGTTCAACAGATACGTAGCTCCACCAGTGTGTGCTAACTGCTGCTGCCACTAGTCTGGAGGAACTGAGTGGGGAGGGGTGCTCTGTAATTGGGGAAGCTCGGCTTGGAGGAGCTATGTGGAAAAGTTGGCCCTCGGTTACACCAGGACTTCTCAAACATGAATAAAAGAATCAAAGCAACGTTCCAGGTGTGTTTTTCATGAGGGAGTAAAATTATAACACAAAGTAAAACTAACAAAGTCGATTTTACGTAACACTGCCCCTTTAACTGCAGAAACCTTCATCCTGCTGCAATAATAAGGTATAAAATATCATTATTTATCCCAGTATCAGCTGAATATAACTGCCATACCATGTATCCTGTAGCTACTTTAACAACTTTAGGACCCAAAGTGTTTGTGGATCCTCCTTCATTTGACATGCTTGTTATCATTTATTTAACTGCATTCAGGAATCATTTCTATCACTGACATGTTTAGCACAATGAACACAATGTAGATCCCAGATAACTGAAGTTTTTATCTAGTGCATATGAAACTCCAGATCATTTAAGCAGAATTTCACTCCAGCTTCTTAACTTTGACCTCAGCCGCTTGCTGTAACGCTGCCGCCTTCATTCAGCCCCACAGAAAAGGCTTTGCTGACTCGGCATCTTCGTCCCAGAGCTCCATGTTTGTTCCCCAGCAGGATGACCTACATAACTCTGACAGGGAACAGAGGCGACTTCTTCAGGCGGGAGATGTCACAATGTGCCTTAAGCTCCAGAATAAAGAAACACCCAGCTGGATCTTTAAAGCTGCAGGATGTAACTTTTATAAAAAAAAATTTTTTTAAATGTTTGTTAAAATTGTCACCGTGTTGTCACAGTTTGTTATGATAGATAATCTGTGAAAAAATCAACCTCCTTCACTTCCTACATGAACTACAATTACCGTCAGAAGAAATGCGTCAAAACAACCAATCAGAGGCAGGAGGAGGGGCTTAGCGCTGTCAATCATCCTCACGTACTCACTGGTCAACGTGCTAATGATGGAGGAACAACTTACAGTTACAGGAAAATCGTTTATCCGCCATTATCTGTGGTCATGACAACTCATGACAAGCTGTGCTAACTGTAGCGTAGCAGAGTCCAAAGGGGAGAAGAAGTAGGCTGAGCAGCGCCACATGGAGAGGTGACTGACAGCACTAAGACCCGCCCCTGGCTCCGATTGGTTGCATGACAGTTGCAATAAATACGCAAAAGAAAACATATGTATATATACATGGTTTTTTTTAAATAAAAGTTGCATACTGCAGCTTTAAACCTAGAGGATTTGTTGGAAAACTCTCCATCAGGTCACTTTTTACTAATTCTGAATGCTTTTTGTATTAATTTGCACTTTCTGGATGAATACTGGTTCTGCTGTCTTCTTATGTTGCTGTTTCTCTTTTGAGTTTTGTTTGAATATGAAGGGCAGTGAAATACTTTCCTCTGTCTGTTATTCGTGATTAATATGAGGATCAGGAATGTTTCACTTCTTTATTGACAATAAAACTCGAGCATGATCAGCAGTTGAAATGTGGCTGTGATGATGTTTAATGATTACAGACAAAACAAGCTGTGAATGAGTGAAAACACGTGTAGTCGGATATCTGTGCCTGTTGCACAAATGGGATTGATGCGGTGCTGTTAGAGCCTGGTCTGTATTAAATAGGTGGTGCAAACTCAGCAACAGAGACTGGAGCTAATTGAATTAATATTTAACTCCAGTCAGCGTTTCTCTGACCACAGCAGCGCTGATGTCCTGCAGGCGAGCAGGAAACTGCTGGGCTTAGCAGGACGCCATCAGTCATAATGTGCAGAGCTTGTGGTCTTCATTTCATATCTCTGTGGATCTGCAGGTTCTTTAGCTGCTCAGCCTCTCTGTCGTAAATCAACCCTGTCAGAATCCATCCAGTTTTATCAGGAATAAGCAGCACAGAGCAGCTAAACCATGTTTCCGTTCTGATCAGAGAGCTTTCATAAGCAGAACTGGAGACGTTTTATCAAGATTCGGTTCATTTCTCTCTGAAACGCTTTGCTAAGATACAGAATGAAGCAAAACATACTTTTAAGTTAAACTGTTTTCATGGCAGATGTTTAAGTTGAAGGAATAGAAAAAGCTTCTGTCCATAAATGTGAGCAAAATAAATTCACATTATAGGTCTAGAATTTGCTACAGTTTTGGTCAGATGTGAAAGAAAAACTCATTCATGTTCGTTAGTCTTTTATGTCAAACTGGTGACGTTTAATGGTCCCAGCTTTAGCTTGATTTAGCTCCAGTACAATTCGGCAGTTAAACGCCAAAATATATTCAACTGGATTATTCAACCAGAGAGGTAATAAATATTGAAACTGACTTTTCTCAACAAAGGTATCAGTCAGGAGAGGGGTTTTAGTAAGCAAAGTAATTGTAATGATACATAACAGTAACAGTTGTTACATTCCAGCCATATGCGAAGAGAAAAATGAATGATTCAGTTTTAAGTTTATTTTTGAAATGACCAAAATATGGTCACATTTTCTGGTAAAATTTTTATTTCATCTTTATGATCTATCTTTTTTTTTTTTTTTAAAGTGGACAATGTAAAACTGACTGGAGTCAAATATTTAAGTCACTGTACATCAGTAAAACACCTAGGAAATGGTCCATTTGTGCTAACATGCTGACATTAGGAGACTTTTGAAGTCATGTTGTTTTGATCTGGGGCTGAATTTGACCTTTAACCAATTTATCTGCAATGTTTCCAATCATCATGATGTTTTTTAGTTACGTAAAGCTAAAGGTAGAGGGAGCTGCACATCTTACTGGTGCTGATTTGTGTCACTTTTCTCTCTCCAGCTTCACTGCAGCTGAATGACAAACAGCTAGCAGACGTTAGCGATAGCTCGGCGCTCTTTGGTTTATCTTTTAGTGTCGATTTTTAAAACTATCCAGCAGAACATCAAATCAGATTTACAACTCAAAAGGACTGTTCCTGAACTGTTTCCTAAATCTGCAATAAACAGAACAAAGTAATTCATATTTCTGAAATGTGAAGTAAGGATTGTGTGTAATATTTTATTAAAAACCAAACTGCATTAGTCTCATCGTATTTGACTCGTTTAAACCAACACAGATGCTATCACAATTGAACAATTCATTTGTTGTCTTCAGAAATGTGATATTTCATATTCAAGGAAGAACATCCAACATTTTCAGGCTGCAGTGACGTTTGTCTGCACACCTGCTGCCTTGTTGGCACAAAGTCAGAAAGTCCAGACAGGTGACTAACACTTTTTATGCAAGAAGACTTAAAGCCTTTAAGGAAAAAGCAGAAAATGTAAAAGAGCCAGATGGACAGGTGAGCCAGACAGGAAAACCAGAGATCAGACCACAGAAATGTCACCAGACAACGACTGAAGAAAAGCAGCAGGGGATCAGCAGAAAAGATCCTACAATTCACATGACACAATACATTTGGTCTACTTTAGTTTCTGTATTTATTTCTCCCTCCTCTGCCTTGTGCAGACATGAGGAGAGCGGTTTGCTGCGAACAGAGCCAGAGGATTCATTAGTGGTTGTGGGCTTTGCCTGGGTAACAGCTATTGATCCTGGAGCATAAAACGCTCTCACTGTGGCAACGCGTCGATCCTAACCGTCACCCAGGCTAAACGCTAAAACATCTGAGGTTCAAAAAGCTCCTGAAATAATAATAATAATGGAGTTCAGATGGTGCTAGATGTGGTTTGCAGACAGAGGGCGCTATCAGCACACAGAACCTGTTTGCTACTTAAAGTGAGTTTAATAAATCATTAAATAGGGGAACATCCACATGCTGCATGTCCAGAAACAAGATTACAGGTATAATTTATTTATACTGTTTTCCAGGTGGATAAAATTAGAAATATTTCATGGAGAAATTGAAGTTCAGAAATCTCCCTGCAGCCTGAAACACTTTCATCAAGCTGAGTCTCCAAGAGAAGATAGCAGCCAATATCAATATTTCATAAACAATATTCAGGCTGAATGGAGGCTAACATCAGAAAGTCAATCAATGTTAGGATGTCTCTCTCCGCCAGCGCCTGCCAATCCTGGCCCCTGCAGGATAACGCATTTACCCATCAGGCCGATGGGCCGGATCGACCGCCCTGCTGCTCTCCGAGTGGATTAATCCAATAAAGAGCTTTAAAACATTTGTTCAGTGACACTGGCTGCAGGTCAGAACCACCAATCCAGTTTGCTCCGGTGCTGCCAGGTTAGAAATCCAGAAGATTAAAGTTTTGGAAAAAATAAGTGTTTTAAAAATTAAAGTTACTAAAATTGAAGCTGTTATTGCATTAAAACATGATTCTACTGACTCAGAATAATCTGACAGAATATTAAGGTCTATTGGGGTAAATCTCAGAAAAAAATTTAGACTTTGAAGTTTAGAAATTTGAACGTTTTTTTAAAAAAAATTCTGACATAAATCTCAAAATTTCAGGTTTTTTTCTTGCAAGTTTTCAACTCAGAAATTAATTTTTTTTTCTAGAAAATGTTCTACTTTTGGAACTCTGAAATTGTCTTGGGTTTCCTAGAAAATTTCTAAGATAAATCTCAAAATTTAAATCTTTTTGGCAAAAACTTACTCTTCCTTTTTTATTCTCTCTACAATGGTCCTAACATGTCGTAGATCAATAATATAAATATATAGATCTTGTTCTAAAATCATTAGTTATCATGAAATTGCCAGCTATCACATGTATAATTTTAACTTCCTGAAGTTGAAGGAATTCAAATCCATCATAAGGGGTAAAGATCACATCCTCTTGGCGCTTAAGAGATCTGAAGAGGAACAGCAGAAGCAAAAGAGGTGGATTAGCAGAGCTTGCTAGCAGCTGATTGGTTGATTGGTTGACTGTTACTGGAGATCCTTCCTGCCCACAGCATCACCATCAACAGTGACTCTCTGAAGAGACTTGGATGATATGAGCCATAACAACATTTAACTTATGGGATAGTGAAGGTGTTTTTGGGTTGATTCTGGTTTTTGAACCAGAATCCATCTAGTTTAAAAGATTTTAAACTAGAGTCTGCCCTAACATGTCCCAGCTGATGTCCTCATTCTGTCCCTTTTAAAAGTCTTTTCTGTCTGAACGCTGATTGTCAATATTTACACAGGACCAGCTGGACTCTGGCAGCAAAGCTTTGTGTGATTCCCAACATGTCGTCTGCAGCTTTCTGCTTCTTTATCGTGTTCATCAGGAATTCATTAGTGAGATTTACCAGCTTTTGATGACTGAAAGCTGCAGTGCAGTAATGTTCCAAAGAAAACAACAATAGCAGGCCAGAAAATCCCCGTTTTGTTGGAGTGAGGTCAGAGATGACTGCCTGAGCGCCGTGGGGGGGAGGAGCTGATGATCTCATGGGGTGGGAGGTAAATGAGTAAAAGCCTGAGAAAACGGAAATGAAGGCGGATAAAACCAGGAAACGCCACGTCACAGAGTCTGAGATTAATCTAAAACATCAACAAATCAGGAGAATCCTGCAGAACCTTGATCCAGTTTCATGAAGTTTTAGTCAGTTTTAGTTTTAGCTGCAGCAGCTGTGAAGATCCTGACGCTCCTTCAACCTCTGCAGCGTTGAAACAGAAACTTTTTATCTGGTTAAATAAATAAAAGGTTATTAGTAACAATGAAACTGAGAAATATGGAAGACAGAAGATTTTTCTTTTCTGTTCAGTAATCTGATCGGAAACAGCTGAGGAAATAAAATAATTTAAACTGAAGCTTTAAATTACACAATAAAATAAAACATTTTTACACAATATGTGCAAAACAAAATGTTGGACAGTTGGCAACTTGGCATCATTGAGCGCCATCTGCTGGGGGGAAGTTTGGAGCAAAAAGAATTTATGCTTGTAAAATTCAGAACCTATAAAATACAGAATCCATGTTAAATCAGCAGTTTGCTTTTTTTTTTAACTTTAACTCTTTTAATTTGCAACATTTTCTTCTGTTTTATTCTCTATAATCTAGACATTACTGAAACATAATAGTAATATAAAAATATTGTGTATTTTATCATTTTTAATCAAAGTGGCAGGAATGTGCTTCCATATAAGAATTTACAACTGAACAAATGAAAAGTATTTCATCTTTTTGTCTATCATTTTAATTTATTTTCTGTAAAGCAAAACAAATGTCACGTTTATTTATCGAGTTATTTAATTTTGCAAACAACAATTAATCATTTTTATCTGATGTTTTACAGAACAAAGTCAGAAAATAACATTTAATGTCTATTTATGAGGAGATATGTAAAATCGTTTTTAATAATTGATAATTTTTCAATATTATTCCAGTTTTATTGCTGTACAATTTGTCATTTATATTTATATTATCAAGTTTAATACTTTAACTGCAGGTTTTACTTGATTTCTTTAACAATTATTTAAATAAAAACCTTTAAACATCTAAATTAAACTTTATATTTGTCAGCAGGTTTTACTGATAATCTTTTGTCTACTGATGTTACAATATAGTTACGATATGATTTTCTGCATTGTGTTAAATTTATTTTTCTTTCTCTAGTTTTTTTTTTAACCCAAAGGAAAATTTATTAAAATTATTAAAATATACAAAACAGAATCTGCATTATGTGTTTGCTTATCTTTAAAACTGATAATTGTTTTGTTAACATTTCTGACATCTTATGCTTTTGGGCCGTAATTACAAAAATAAATAAAATCTTTAATTTTCAGTCTGGTTCCTGCAGTGAAGCTGTTGTTGGTCAGATTAGCTGTTATACTGCGGTCATTTAAATAAAACATGATTAGATTATCTATTTAAGGAGTTCAGTTATCTGTGCTGAGTCACAGCAGAGATTTAATCTTAAAGATAAACTCATTCCTGGTTCCACAGCAGCTTGTTGAGCCAAACAGACGTATTTCTGAGTTTGACCTCAACATTCAGAGAGTTTCTGGGATTTTCCCTTTAAAAGCTCCAGCTGAAGCCTTGGAGAGTCACAGCCATTAGAAACATCACTGTGCTGATCGGTTTATTGATCTGCCTGCTGTTTTCCCTTCTGTCATTCGACCTGTGAAGCTATTCCCTGAATATTCCTAGAGATGTTCCACAGATTGATACAAATTTAAATCACAGAATCTGGTTTGTCTTTGATTTCTCTTTTTCTCTTTCATGCAACATCTTTAGCATTTCTGATAAATGAAGCTTTTTTGAACCTTTTTCTAAGTGAGATTCATAACATTGTGATTAAACAAAAAGTCTTTCTGTTGAGTGATTAGATTTGCGGGTTAAAAGTGCTTTGACTCGCTTGTTTAAGGACAGAGATGGACTGAGGGTGAATAAGTCTGCGATCGATGCAGCTTCTCTCCGGCTTTAATCTGCTCCTCCTCATCTAAGCCGGTTTTGTATCGATCCGCCTGAGGGACAGACGGACCGAAATGGAGGCTGACAGTCGGCCTTTTGCTGCTGCAGCTCGCAGCACCCACTGATAAAAATATTCTGCTTTATCTGCTTAACAAAATGAAGGCAACTATTTGAATAATTTATTCATGTTTATCAGGTGAAACTGTTCTGTATTTATTTTGTTACATAAAAAAGAAAATACAAGTCAAAATAACTTAATTTTGTCAAGTAAACTGAGCAAAACTGAACTTTCTATAAATTATTCAACTTGTTTAATGTAGTAAATTAAATTTGCTGTAAAATCTTAAGTTAACTTAATAAATCTGAGTACATTATAATTACTCAATCAACAACCAAAGTTAAGTTTTTTAACTAGAAACTACTTAAAAATGAAACATTTGATTAAAACAGTTTCTGTCTCCTGATTTTCATTCGTTTCTCTGCTAAAACTTTAACAGAAAATATGATAGTTTGTTGACTTTTTTCAGTAAAACAAACATAATGTTGTTCTACTTTCCTGGCCAATCGCTACTGTAATAAAAATAAAAAAACAATTATTGCAACATATGAATACAAATGAAGTTATGTTGTGTGATTTAAGTATTGAAACCTAAAACAACTTGATATTAGTAACTTCTGCTCTCTGAAAATCACCGCTGAACCTTTGATGTTCGGTAAACCTGATGGATTATGGGTAATATTTTGTTTTTTGAAACACAGTAAAGATAACAGGATTGTGTTTTGTTGTGTGGATGATCTTAAAAAGACTCTTTGTACCTAAACAATTTATTTTATGAAAAAAATCACAATGTTTTGTATCTTGAACAAATATTTTTGACCTCAGTGCTAAATATGTTTGTGTAAAGATACCAACTTAAATTTTTGTTGTTGATTTCACAGGTTTAACTATGTAAAGTTTAATTCAAGATTCATTCTTATCAGTGTTTTATAAGAGAGAGAGAATCATAACCGAGTTAATAAAAATAAGTTAAAAGCCAAACTGCTGGATTATAAATTAAATATGATGCCATTTAAACAAGGACTTTACACCAAGAGGTCAAGAGGTCAATAACAGCTCCAGATAAAAGACCCTGAAGTTCTCCTGGATAATAAACTAAGGAAGCTCTTTCCATCGTCCTGCGGCGTCTCCAGCCCAGCTGATGCTGCGTCCTGCAGCCTGATGTCCTGCTCCATGTGACCTGGAAACATCTGGAGAGGAGAGGGAGGCGAAACGCTCGGCGTTACTCAGCGCCTGTAAAACCCAAACTGTAGAGCTGACTTCATCGCTAAAACATCCATGAAGGACAGTTTTAACACAAACAGGCTGCATTTCAGAAATATCGCCCTCAATGTGAGCAGTACGTGTGTGTGTGTGTGTGTGGGTGGGTGTGTGTGTGTGTGTGTGTGGGTGTGTGTTTTGTTAAGCCAGAGAAGCCGCCAGACTGAAGGACGTTTCAAGAAGCCCGCTGACGTTAATCTGAACTTTGGAGCGTTTAACTGGCTCTTAGTGTTCCTGTCTCTAGCATTTATAAATGCTTAGATGTGGACTATATAATAATGGAAATATGTATGCCCTCTATCTTATCTTTTCTCTTTGTCTCGTCTGGACTGCACTGCTGAGCTTTTGTTCTGTGTTATGTTGTTGTTATTAAAGGAAATGTGAGAATGTCTTTAACTCTGTGGTGTAAAGTTGCCATTCGGCCACAAATCAGTTGTGTTGCATTAAACTGGCAGGTTCATAACATACTAAGGATATTTGTTTGTTTTCTAGGAACTGCTTCATCAGCTGGATGGAGAAAAAAGATATGGGCCTAGTCAAAGCCCATATCAATCTCATTTAAATGATTTGCTTTTATTACATTTCTTAAACAAAAAGTTTAATCTAAAAACATTGACAGTGTTTTTCAAAACTTTCTCTCACCAACAGGAGACATAATTTAGGCTTTTACCTGTGAAACTGGTATTTTGTAGGTAAATGAGAAATAAATCCATCGTTATGTCCAATGTATGATGTTTTTTGTACTTAGTATCAATTTATTTGAAGAAACATCCAGCAAAAACAATATCTGAGCCAGGAAATGAGAACAATATCCACGGTGCTAAAGGTCAATCACCAAGCCTTGGTAAGCATGTATCAGATTTCTATGGAAGTCTCTGGGAATGGCGCCACACCCAGATCAGCATGTTCTGAGCTGGATGTTGGAGAACCAGTTGGATTTGCTTATTGTTGAACCAAGATAACCCATATTAGCAATGCAAGCTAATAAGTTTTCAGTGATGTAAGCACTGAAGCATGCTAATTCCTCATCTTACTCATAAAAGCAATTAAATATTAAAGACTCCCTCTTTGTTGCTCTCATGCATGAGATAAAATATTCCACATCTACAAATTGGTACAAAATATTTAAACAAATACTTTCTAAAACATGCAGCTTATCCATTAGCATGCTGTTTTAGCATAACACCTGCTAACCCAGAGTCATTTCTTCAATATTTGTGTCTACCATTTTTAAAACGGACTAAGGAGGTAGCATGGCTAGCACCAGTTCTTTAGCTTTAGCATGTGGTGTGGCTCTATAGCATAAATAATTCTTATATTTATCACTGGAGCATGAACCGTAGAGAGTGGCTCCATGCCTAAAATGCATGGTTCAGATTTTATTCTAGTAAAATCATAAGAAACAATCACATCATTAGAGCTGAACATCAAAATGATATGAATTAGCATTCATATCACGATCAATTATCACCAGATAATTAGTGACTTACTGCCGTGGAATATTTGAAAACAATAACATCTACTGCATATCCAGAACAATACAAACCAGAGAACTTGTCTGTGCTGCAGAACAAGTTTTACCAAACAATCCAAAAGCTAAGAGTCGACCAAACGCCTCCGGGTTTCTTTTTATTGGCACAAGATGAAACTTGGGACAAATAAAACTTATTTTTACCTCCAGGTGTCACTTATTTTTTTCTGATTTTCTGATAAGTTGTAATGGATTTTTCATAAATGCGTTCTGTGAAAGGGTTGAGGCTGAATAAGATCATTAAAAAAATAAACGAGAAACGTTTTAGATAAACACACTTCCACAGTTTAAAAATGAACCAAACAGTAAATGGAAGAAAAAAATGGAATTAATGCGTCTCATTCATTCACTTCAGAAGAAATAGTTATTGCAACTTTAACTAGACCAAATCCAGGAGACATTTTTTCAATAAAAGGCCGCTCTCTCCATTTTGTGTCCTTGAGTTTTCCAAGTCAAGCTACTGTGAAATTACAGTCATGAATGTGCAGTTGGCAGTTCATAAACAATCATATAGTTTATGTATAAGAATGGATGGATGTGGTTGTGGTTGAAAAGCTTTCAGTGGTCAGAAAGCCGTGGAGTCGATTAGCCAGCAGGTTCTTATGTTCAAGTCAAGACAGGCCAACACTGATGAGGCTCAATCTTTACAGGAGGATGTGAAGGATGTAAAACAGCCTCCACAGAAACATCCTGGTGTCTCTGACTGAGGAAAAATTAAAAATAAAAGGTAAGAATAAAACTGAACTTAAAAGCAGAACCAAAGTGTGCGTCAAAAGAACCAAGTTTTCCAGCCGATTACTCAGAAAATATTCCACTGAAGGCAGGAGATATTTTTGAATGAAACAAATTTAATGTCTAGATGGAAAAATAGCTGGAAAATATCCAACTACTGTCTCCTGCTTAGCAGAGGTCAGGGTATCAGATCCATCAGGGAAACGCAGACATCCCTCCGTAATACAGTGGAGTTAAACCTATTTAGCTCTTAAAAACATTACACTGTACTTCTACAGCAACCCGTCACAAATGACTCAGATATGACGATAAATCTCCTCCAGATGTTGTAAACACAGTCAGAACAAAACCCAAACTGCTCCTCCAGTATCTGAGGTTCAACAGCCAGCTGGGCCTCATGTACGATACCATAAAGTTTAAATATTATGGATATTAATATCATGCAACTTTGTGTAAGCTCTAGTTCTCCTCATATTGGCTAACCTATTAAATATGGATGTAAGAGTTTATTTATGAAGAACTGACTGATAGAATTGACCCTTTATAACTAAATCACTTTTAACTACGTCACTTTTAATCATTTAACTCATCTGGTTGTGGCTCATATTTGGCAGTATTTACAAAAGTTGGAAATAACTAGTTTAGAAACTGAGCGTACCTCCTCCCTCCTGAAATCATCTAAATAAAAGTGACATTAGGTTCCAGATTTCTGTGCTTACAGGGCAAAGTTCTGCAGAGCATGACGTCACATGCAAAGGGTCAACAGAATAAATGGATCTTTATTTCTCCACAGAGTGAAAATTCAGTGAAAGTTCAAGATTACAACATGAGAAAACCAAACTGTTCACTTCCTAATCAGGACGCACTGCAAAAACACTAAATCTTACCAAATATTTTCAGTCTAGATTTTAGTGCCAATAATTTTGTACATTTTAAACAAGACAAAACCAACTTATATCTAACTTTTCAGCAAGATGTAGTAGTTTTAGTGAATAATTCCTTAATATTGATGAAAAATTAATAGTTCCACCAGAAGATTATTTCATTTTTAACATGGAAAAATATTTTATTAGTGAAATAATCTGCCAGTCGAACTAGAATTTTTTCATTAATATTAAGGAATTATTGATTGATTTTCTCCCTACTTGTAAGTTAATTTGGTTTTATTTCAAGTTTAGTAACATATTTGCACCAGAAACTAGATATGACTTGGTAATATTTAGTGATTTTTCAGTGTGTTGATTAATTTCTGTTTCCAGCATCTTATCATTTCTGGATGCTTCCTCACATGAGGCTGAAGGGCTGAAACGTTTCAGCTGACTGAAACATTCCTTCTGCATTTTAGTTCAGTTCATCAGAACAGAGTGAGCTGGAGAAGCAGAAGTTCTGCATTCATTTGGATTATTAGCTTTATATTTAAAAGTGACTCTGAGAGGAACTTGTTTGTTTCTTCCTGTTGTGTTTTAGACTCTGGTGAAATCCAGGACCTGTTTCTCCAGGAACAGGAATTTCTTTTTAAAGCCCCGCCCATATTTATTTTCCCATGGGAGTTCACCAAATCCAAAACGACAGTTACTAAATCCCTCCTTTCCCACAGGAACTTTCAGTAATGAAGCAATACTTGAATGATGTAGGGATGGGAGAAGAAAACCTGTCAAACAAATCTATTTTTTTTTATTTTTATGAAATGGCAGCAGTCAGGTATGTACAATACTCAGTTCTGACTCTGTTTTGTACTTAAGTCCTTTGAGTTTACATCTTTTTTTACTTTAGTATATAATAAATCAATCCCATAAAAGCAAACAGGACATTTATAGTTGATGATGCTGCATCTTCTGCTTATGATGATGTGGAAACAAAAATCAGCTTCAATCTGATAAAACCGGCCAACAGGAAGTCATTTATCATCCCAGCTTCCAGACACAAACAGAAACTGGACTTCGCAAAAATGATCCTTATTAAAACTAGTTAATTAAAAATATATAAAATAACTTATTCCAGTTTTATAAGTGAAAAGAATTGCCAATGAAACTAATACTTTCTATTAATATTCTACAATTATTGACTAAAAACAAGTGGAAAGTTATTTGTAAGTTAGTTTTTTCAAGTGTACAAAGATATTTTAGACTATTTGGTAACATTTTGTTTGTGATCATTTATATATTTTAATTTTATCTTGTTGATGAAGCAGAATAAGGACATTATTTCATGTTCAGGATGCAGAAAACAAGAGAAAGTAGTTCTGTCTGAATGACCACAAACTAAAAGTTGATTTATTACAGAAAGTCGTCAGACTTGTTTGCGGGTCAGTCAAGCACAGTGGGTCGGTACCAAATCCTGCTGGAAGATTAAATCAGCATCTGATTTATCTAATCAGCTTTATTTAAGGTGCTGTAATATTGCTGTAATATACAGCACCTTATATTACAGAATAAAGTGCTGTAATATGTCCTGCTAGATGGCTGCTGGGACTTTGGACTTTTTAAAACCCAGTGGACCAGAACCCAGAGATGAATGGGCTCCTGGACTGTGATGGTTCTGGTTCCATCCACTTCTTCACTCTCATCAGTGGACTTTTGCTTCACAATCTCTTCAAGGCTGTAGTTCTCTATTTTGCTTGTGCACCTTTCTGTATCACACTTTTCCTTCCACTAAACTTTCCAATAGCAGGTTTGGATATAATTCTGGTTGGTATGAAGTGGTTTCAGTCTCTGCAGACCTCAGGTAGAAAGTTCATCAGAAGAGAGCAATATAAAAGGTGCATCTAAATTACTTAAAATATCTTCAAAACATTAATTTATGTTAGTAAAACAAAATAAATCAAGGAATTATTGACTTAAAATAAACTCCTATATCTTTCTGAAAAGTTACTTCTAAGTTAGTTTTTTCTTATTTAAAGTATACTGAGGTATTTGCACTGGAAATTAGATGAAAAATACTTGGCATCATTTTGTGTTTTTATAGTGTATCAAGTTCAACTGATTTTTGATCATCTAAAAATGTCGCTTTTTATCAAATTGAAAAGGTAAATTAAGTTTTTGATGATGTCCCTGTGGATTTTGATGACTGTTTTCTACCTGAAGCCAGCAGTTTTCTGCCTCCCTGCCCTCAGCTGGATCTCATTATCTCAAGTATTTCCACCAACGTTTCCACCTGAAGGTCCTGAAACCACAAACAACAAAAGGCCCAGATTTTCCAACAAGCTCAGCGTTCCTCTGATGCTGGAAACGCTCCGCATTGTTTGATCAAAGCTGCAAAATGTCAGAGCACTTTGTGCTTTCTTTCTGTTCTTTCAGACAAAGCAAACTTGCGCCAGAACAACCCATTTGGTGTGACAGTCCAGCCTCTGCTTCGTTATCAGGCCACATATTGTTGAGTCCCTGCGAAAGCTGGCGTCTGCTTTCCGATGGCGGAGCTGAGTGTGAGATCTGACAGCGAGACGACACAGGAACACGATCTGCTGACCAGATCCAGTTTGTTACGGCCAGCGTTTCCTCCGCTTCCCGCCTGCCGTCCATTAAAGGTCGACTGTAAAACACTGAGGCCGTCATGATGGATCCTTTGAGACAGAGACTGTCTTTCACCAGCCTTGCTGTGACTCAAGGACTCTTCGCTACGCTTACATCCCTCACAACTGAGTAGATTCAGAGATTTAGGTCAATTTTTCCACATATTTTCTGGAAAGTTAACAAAAATGGATGGAAATTTTGACTCTTTACTGCAGTTATCTTTGTTTTATAGATGCAATATGGGGTAAAGTTATGCAAACTGCAAAAATAAACTTAATCTTAAGTCAGGTTTTGTTTGAGACACTTTGTGTAAAATTTCCAACATTTAATTATGTGGGAAATCTTACAGTAACAGATTAAAGACACTGCAAAAACACACAATCATATCAAGTATTTTTGTCTAGTTTCTAATCCAAATATCTTATTACACTTGAAATAAAACAAAACTAATTTACAATGAACTTTTAGCAAGATATATGAGCTTGTTTCAGGTCAATAAGAGTTTTAAAAGAACCAGTTCCACTACAACTAGAAGTTTTTCATATATTTTAAGGACATATTTAAATGAAATAAACTCCAATGTTTTGCTGAAAAATTACTTGCATGTTTGTTTTGTTTTAATTCAGGTGTAGTAAGATATTTATACTAAAACTAGACATTGGTAAGATCTTGGACGCAGGCTCTCTTGGCCGGTTTGAACTGAATTCCAAATAACTCGCCACATTTTTGAGTCAGCAACAAAAACCGGACTGAGAAAACTAAACTATGATGTGTAATTGTGTCTTTTCTAGAATGGAAACATTTTCTACTGGATTGCATCAGAAAGAAGAGTGAATTTCCTCAGCCGGGTCGGTTTCCTCAGCCGGGTCGGTTTTAAAGTGTGCCCAGCTCAGAGAAGCCGGTCCGGTGTCCATGGCAACATGTTTGAGCCGCAACAAGAAGCTTTTTGTCCTGATGGGCCACTTTTCCGAGCTTTGCAGTGACTGGTCTCCTTTTTATTCCATCTCTCTCTCTTTCTCTCTTTGTCCATCACTTCAGAGCAGATTTTCCCAGGGTGCACAGAGTCTCTGCATGGGGGAGTGTTTACTGGACGTTATCTGTGTCAGTCTCTGTGGAGTGGGTTCTGGTGGAATGCTGGAACGGGATGGAGGAGGAATTTCAAAAGGAGGAGTGACGAGAGACAGAGAGAGAGGGGGAGAGAGAGAGAGAGAGAGAGAGAGAGAGAGAGAGAGAGAGAGAGAGAGAGACAGAGAGAGAGAGAGAGAGGCCATTCCTTTGTTTTCTTGGCTGGGTGCTTTTGTTATTGTCTCCTTGAAACTTAAGCCTCAGTTCCAGATTAAAGTCCAGATGATTGTAGGAATATATTCAGTTATATTCAGTTTGCTTTATATTTTCATGCATCTTTCTACTTTTTCCTAACCAAACTTTTCTGCAAATTAAAGCTGCAATAATTATGTTCAGCTGGAAGGATGGTACAGAGGTAACACACTGTGCCAGGTTTGATTCTAAATTGATCCTAATAGCTAGTGCCCTTTTGGTAATTTGACAGAGGACTTTAACAAGCCTTTTAGAAACAATTAGCTTCTCCTCGCCTCCACACCTTCAATGTTTAGTGAAGTGCTGCACCGGTAACTTGTTCTCCAAGTTCTTCTGTCAACACAAAGTAACATTGGATGTGGATTTTTACTATCCTGTTCAAAATGTATCCTGCTAGCTTCCTGTTTTGGAGTTAAAATGCAAAATTTAAACATCTGCAAAGCTGAATCTTATAATAAATGTGTAGCAAAAAGTGCGAGTGAAATGCAAACAAAAAAAGTATGAGTTTTAATGGTGAGCACATTTATGCAACCACATTATTTAAGTCTTTTGATTTCTCCTTCTAGAAGATTTAAAGTTATTTTTTTAGTTGAGTACTGTTTCAAGGTTATAATAAAGGTGAAAGATGTTTTGCAATTATTTCTCTTGGCATTAACATTTTACACTACAAAATGTAGTGTAAAACCTCATAGTCCCTATGAGGTTCATTGGGACTAATGTAGTTAAGATCAAATCATACAAATTATGAACTTTAATAATCATCTTAACATATTTAGCCTTAATATCATCTCTTTTAAAACTGGTCTGGGAAACCAACAAATGTGTGAAACAACAAAAAGTCTGAAAACATGTAATCTGCACTGGTGACGTTTCCTTGTGAAAGGTTTTAACCTTGTATCTGGGCAGACGGTGCAGGCTTCACTTTCCGGACCCGTGCACTGCAGACAGGAAGCGTCACAAAGATGGCACATTTCCTGTTTACTCAAGTACTCCCCTGCAGACAGAGAGCCACAAAAAACAGCTTCATTATAGACCCGCTGCAAAATGATCATTCAACCCATTTCAGTTCAATTCAAAAACATTTAGTTGATTCTTAAGGAAAATAAATTTGCTGTAACTCATATTATTGAAGTTCCCTCAAAGAATTGTAGTGGATGATGACAGATGGCGGCAGGAAGGATCGCCTGTAGATGCCTCTGTATTGCAGCAGATCTGGAGGAGTCTCAGACTGAAGACACTGTTTGATGAAGAGGATGCTCAGGGTTGTCCATAATGTTCTTCATTTTATGAAGAATCCTTTTTCGCACAATAATCCAAAATAGAACCAGCCTTCTTTATCCGATTGTTTGGCCATTTTTAAGTCACTAGCCGATGCTGCGACCCAAACAGATGATGGCAGAAGAAACCGTGCAGACTGACCCTCAACATACAGCATTGCTGCAAAAATATTTTTAAAAAGTCACTCAGATATGTTGCTCACTTTTGCAGCAAAAGAAGACACAATAAAGCTCTGAATGTTTTGGGTTTGGTTATTCCAGGCTTAAAGCCAAAGGTAAATGCAGATATAAGAACAAAGTTCAAGCAACTTCCTAACCAGTTATATTTTTATGACACTAGATATTTAAAAGTTTTAGAGTTTAATGGTTCTGTGTTTATTACCCATGATTGGAGACATTTCCACCTTTCAACAGCAAAACCACAGTTGGAGTAATAAACACCTCCCAGAAATTTCCAAATTAAAACTGCAGAGGAAGGTTTAACGGACAAACATCATCCCGGTTTTGAGTTGTAAAAACTTAGAAATAATGAAAATCTGAAACAAATCAAACCGTAATCGACCTAAGTAAGCAATTCTAAGAAAACATTTTGATAACATAAAGAGTCACACATCTCTCAAAAACAGGAAGTGATTATCATCTATTGCTAGAAAATTATCTGGATCTTCAATGACAGAGGTACTTTTATTGGTCATAAAACATTGACTTTTTTCTTCATTAAAAATATAAACCCTTTTAGTATTGCCAAACAGATGTGTGACCACTTATTGGTGACACAGAAAAGGAGGAAATTATACATTTTATTAGAAAGATAATCTATAAAGGAAAAATGCTATGAGGATTTTTGTTTTTGCCAGGTATTGTTAAACAGTTTATATTCACTCAAAATTATTCTTCGGAACGTCTTAAAACTCATTGTGTCTCTGTGTTTGAGACAAATAAAAGAAAAAAGCAGTTGTATATCAGTCTTAACATCCTGTCCAAACACTACATGTGTAGCATTAGATTTAAATGACTTAGAACCAAACCACAAGTTGTTTAGTAAACTACCTCTTTCCATAACTACAAAATTTGGGAGACAAACTGTGCCTGCAAAATAATAATAAAAGTTTTAACTGCTACATTTCTGTAGTGAATTTCACTTTCCTAAGTGAAGAAGTGACGATTATGGAGTCAGAATTGGATCAGAACTTGCCTCTATTTGGATGCTAGCAGGTCACAAATGACAGCTTAGTAAATCACAGGCACACTTGGTGCTTTTATGTTCTACCGTAGGGTGCCAGTACAGTAGATACCTAAGCTACCATTGTCAGAGAACATTTCTCCTTATTTCCTCCTGCTCAATTAATAATTTTAAATGTTACATTTTAAATCTTAATTTCAGTTTCAGACTCTGTTATCACTACTCTACCCCTGACATTGATGACTGAGTTTGGTATTCAAAACCTGACATTTTTAGTCAACTTTCATCCATATTCACAGCTCTTATGTGCTTTTTTTTATTTTGTGCTTTTATGTATTTTTCAATGTTGCTATATAAATGAATATACTGCTATAAGTCAGGAACCTAAACAAAAACAAATAAATTGTGACAGTTATGACCTTTACATTCATTTTTGTTACCAAACAGTAAAAGCATCATCACTAAGAGATGATGCTTAGTGATCATCTCCCTAGAGCTAAAACAAACCTAAAGCTTTGTTTTAGCTTTAGGTTCATAACTTAACTGCTAAAAATGCTGAACTTCTGCGTGGGTTTCAGAAGTGCAGGGAATTGAGATTTGCTTGCCGGAAACCTCTGCGACTGGCAGAGTAATCAATGAATCATTGCATCAAAAACATTAGCACAATTATCATGGCCCTCTGGGTGGATGTGCAATTATGATTCCACAAAAGGCAGAGGCATAACCAAAGTTATTACACAATAATTCTACCTAAGCAATGTTTGAAAATGTTTCCACCCCCCCACAAGAATAAGAGAACAAACTTCTGAAAATTAATATAAATTGTGTTATGATGCTGGCAGTGAACTAGAAGTTTCCACAAATCCATTGACCCTAAAAAAAGACAAGAAAAAAAACAAGTGACGCATAAACATCGTCTCCCCTCACTTTGCTGTTAAACAAAGGTGACAAACGCTGGTTTAAGCATAACGACGGAGCAGGATGTTTGTGTAAGAGTAGAAAGCGAGAGCATCCTTCTCCACAGCGGTGAGGTTTGTCTGTGCTCTCCGGCTTTCGGTGAAAAGCTCAATTGTTCCTCTGGAAAACAAAGGAGGTTCTTTGTGTACAAACACAACAGGCAGCGGCTTCCTATTCAGCCTAGCTCTGCTAAAACCATTCAAAAGCCCCCTCTGCCCCCCTACCACCCGAATGAACGCCGTCACTCTTCCTCACGCCCACCCCCGCAGACAAACAAACAGAGAGCCAAGTTCTCAGGGGATCGAGGGCCACAGTGCTCTACTCAGCAGAAATCTTCCTGGAGTGCCATCCAGGAAGACAAGAGAGGGGGCGACACTCAGGGTGGTAAAACTTATGTCCTCTGTTGTGGACGCTCAAGTCTGAGCTTGTAAGGGCAGCAACAAGTTGCTGTTGTGAGACAATGCTGACATCGTCTACTAGAGAGTCTGAATCCCAGCTCCACAACTCTTCTACATCTTCTCACACTCAGTCCAAGAAAGCAGAAACAACACAACTTGACTACATCCTCCAGCAGATACATTTAGATTTTGGAAATCTTGAACAATGTACTAGATACTTTAGTGTTCAGATAAATCTTCAGAATAATTACAACATACAGAATTTTGCAAAAGCATTGATACTCCTTAAACCTTTGCCATTATGGGATGTTCTGATTACCAAGGATACTTCCAAAGTGGAAAGAAGTTTCAGATATTTTTTTTTTTTTTACACATTCAACTAGGAAAACTTATGTAGTTGTATTCAGCTCTCTTTATAGAACCACCTTTCAATGCAGTTATCACTGCAGATTTTACGGCATGGTGTGGAAACAATCATGTCATCTTCAATGAGAACAAAACAAAGGAGATAATTGTAGGTTTCTACAGAAACAGGGTTAGATCAAACTCTATTTCCATCATGGGAGAAGAAGTGGAGGTGGCTGAGGAAAATAAATACCTCAGTCTTCATCTGGAGAACAGACGGAAAGGACAGAGCAAGATGTACTTCAAGAGGAAGCCAAGATCCTTCGAGGTCTTAACACATTGCCACACTTTCAGATTTACAGCCATGAGAAATTTTGAAAGCCGTGTGTCATTTTTATCACTTCACAATTATGTATCATTTAGTGTTTTAAAAATCCTAATAAAGTGGATTGTTATTTGTGGCTGTAATTGCCAAAGAAAGAAAGATGAAGGGGTAATATTATCTTTACAAGGCAGTCAGTGTATTTCACACAATGTCCCAGCCTTGTTACTCCAGACCTTGCATTAAAATCATGTTAATACAATTAATCATCTATTTAAGAGGTTTAAAGTTTACAAAAATCATTTAGGGATTTTATGTTCTTACACCCATTATAATCACTGTACTTACATGGCTTGTTTTTGAGCAAATGTTCAGGAATCAACAATAAGGGGAAATCTATGCATAAAATCCACTAGATCCCACTAGATCAATGTGTATGCTTTGAAACTATGATTGATGAAAAGTGAGTTTATATTTAACAATTCCCAGAGGATCCGCCGTCAGAAAGTACGGTTTTCTGAAACAAGTTTGATGTGATTAAAGATTCCAGACATGTCACATCCCCATGTAACTTTCATCAATAAAAGTCAACAAAATTCATAAACAATTTATTTCCATTTTATCAAGGCTGAACATCCTATGTTACTGTTGTATTTAGTGAGGAGTAGACATAATGACCACATTTGGAGGAAAGAGAGGCAGATTTTTGCATCCTATCTTTCAAGTAAGAGGGAGTGGCCAAAAAAGCTGGCATGATGAGCAAAAAAAACATTGGAGCAACATCTCAATTCATCAGCCAAGAAGGTAAATTGTGCACAAATGAGCCTTAAAAAAGGATAAAGACCACAAGCATATAAATAAGTGGCTTAAGGATAAGAAAGTCAATGTTTTTGGAGAGGCTGTCACAAAGCAATGAGAAGTTGTGGGCAGATCTGAAAAGGTGCATGAGAGTAAGATGAGTCACATAATTTCTGTCAGGAGGAATGGACCAGAAGTCCAGTGAGGAAGGAAAACCAAAGAGCTTAGAATCAAGTCAAGTTCAAAGAGAAACCCACCAAATACTGAGAAAATGTAAGTAAACCTCTACATTTAATTGAATAAAAACCACTGTCAGAGAGAAAAGTGTTTGAGTTTTTATGTTGCTTATATTAATATCAGGTTTATACTGCATCTCCTCCTAAAAACTCAGCCTCAAGAATTTGGAACCTTTATTAAATCAGCTTGACTGATGAAAACATATCACTTTTTAAAATGTAACTCAGTGAAGAGTAAAGGCAGATTTTCAGACCTTTTCTTTAAAAAAATAAAAGAAAGAAAAAGAAAATAATTCACGATGCTAATACAGTAATAATTTCATAGTAAAAAAAAAATGTGAATAAAAGAAAACTGAGAAGACAACAGAACCGTAAACAGATTAAACATTTTAATAAGAACACTTAAGTAAAAGTAATAAAAAAAAAAAGATTTTCAAAACTAGGACTTTGAGTAACATTAATAATGCATTGTCACAGATATGTCACAAGTACACAATAAAAACAGCTTTTATAAGAGGGGCTGTATGTGTGTGTCTACTATCGCACACACACACGCAATCAAAAGTCATCTTAAACAATGACCAAGATTAAGCTTCTTTTAACCCAAACAGGGGACTTTCTTTATTACAAATCACCAACAACCATTACCAGTCCACAGTACAACAATTGATCTAATACTGTAAATGCTTCAGGCTGCAGGCATCAACACCCACCAAAAAGTACCATTCAGAGGTATTTATTTTTTTCCCTTTTAGGTTTATTTGCGTTTTGTTGTTTTTTATTCTTACTCAATGTTAAAAGCCAGCATTTCTGGAATAATTTACGAGCTCCGTCAGGTAAAGCTCAAAGACGGACAGGAGGGAAGTGCAGCTCTCTGACGTCTATCGGGCTCATCACTGAAACTTTTTTTCTTTTAATTATGTGAATTTTTGACACCGTTTTGAGTTCTGACACTGACGGCTTCCCTTTAGAGAAAAATAAAGAAAATCAAATGTGTGACTATACCTTTAGCTTAACAAAACAACTCAATTTGTCTAAAACTGAGAAAATAAGGATAGAAATCTGAGACGGCCGTTTCCCATCCAACTGCCTCCCAGTGAGCTTTATCTGCAGATGCAAACAGCATTAAATGAATATATTATGTCCAAATTGTCAGGGAACTGCAGTTCATGTGCATTGCCATTGTAACAGAATAAAGAGAGCAGAAACTTCTAAAACTCTATTTTATTTGAGAACAGTAACATATAGGGATGCACCGATACAGATACAATATCATTACTGGACAATAGTTCCCTTAAGCTGTGTCATACAGGGCATGTGAAAAAAGGTAACCAACATTTCAATGAATTTCAGACCCCAGTAACAAGTCTGACAGACATTGCAGTTTTCTTATCCAACAAAGTAAAGGAAGAAGCTTTTGAAGTGTGAAGTCACTGCAGTGGATAAACTCGGTCCTCAGTTTTTGGGCCATGAATCTTCGTCACACGTGTGAAAACGTGGCATCGGTACATCCCTAGTACCGCAAATTCATTATAACTTACTGCGGAGCTCCCCTCCCTGCAGAACGATCTGGAAAGAATGACTATCGACTCTTGAATGAATCAATGCCGTCTGGGCTTACATCAAGAATTAATGGCAATCTCCTGGACACCGCAATAAAGATAAACACACCCACATACACACTACTCAGAGGGGCAGATGGATGTTTGAAGTAAACGAAAAGAGTTGGTTCTGCTCAGTAATGTGCATCAGTCTTGGCGTACGCCAAAGTCTGTAACTTCAAGTAGTGGCTGATTAATGTGTCTGCGCTCATGCTTAAAGGTGCATGTGTATAGTGTGGATATACATATATAAATATAGATATTTATGTATTTATATATGTATATATAAATGTGCATCGGTGTACTGCATGTGTGGTATGTAGTAAAATGTGAATTTGTCTTCTCTTCCCTCAAACAGCCAGAATCAGCCCAGACACCCATTATTTTCACATTATGAGCTACGTGTTTTTTTTTTAATCCTCGCCTTCTTTGACGTATATTTACAGGCAGAAAACCATGGCATTTCCTACTGTATGCTCACTTTCTCCATCTGTTGGTCATTAGCACTGAAAGGAGATGAGAAAGAGGGGCCAAAACAAAAAATGCACACAGACGTATTGAGAGATCTGCAGGCTGAGAGGCTCCTGTTTTTAACTATGCTCTGTACACTGGCTACAAATACAAAGAAGGTTCAATTATTTTGGCATCAATGCTTTGGTCACAAAATACCAACACCTTTATTTTCTTTTGTTTGTTTGCTTTTTTTGTTGTTGTTTTCAATAGCTCATTTTTCTTGAAGTAAGTCCCAGTCGTTTCACACCCTGACCATGTGTTTGTCCCAGTACTGAAAAAAGGTAGGTTTGTTGTAGTCCTGTCATCGCACCTCCGATGCGTCCTTTAAAGAGGCACAGATTTTCTTATAAATTATGTGACTGTGAATGCTCGGGCAGGTAGAGGGAGGAGGGGGGTTAAAGAAGGAGAGGGTCGGCCCCCGTGGCCCCCACCCCTCCGTGCGCTCCCTCTCGCGCCCGGTGGCGGCGTCCCGTCACCCCTTTTGCGAGCACGTTCTGCAGCACAGCTGCTGCAGCACTCTCCTCTGGCAGAGATTGTTCTTTTTAACGAGCACGCAGAAACCGCCTTCCGCCCAAGATTCTTCATTTGCTTTCCACAGACCAGGAAGAGGAGATGCAGCAGGAGGGAAAGGGAAGGAGGGGGTGAAACATTACAGAGAAACACACACAAGGAAGAACCATTAAAAACGACAGAGTTGCATGATTGGTCAGGAGAAGGTTCAGGTGACAGGAAGGAGGTTTTTTTTTTTTTTTTTGATCCAATCACAGGGATGTTCATCGAGGCGGAAAAGGATTGTGGTCCAGCGGAGTCATGTCAGGAGATCAGAAAATGGATTTGGGGGGAAAGAAAAGAGAGAGAAAGAGGGAAAAATAAGTGTCACACAATTAGTAAAATAATGATTTTTTTTCCCCAAAAAAAAATATTCATTTCATTTTTCCAAACTAGTGAACCCTCCATCTGTACACGGGCTTTTAAAAAAACCATTCTAATTTTAAAGCTGCAGACAAACCATCATCAACATGAGACGTTTGCTTTACAAAGCCAGACTGAGGGTGCACTTTAAATAATACAGATTATTATCATCAGCATAAAGGTGACGCAGCAAAGCCACATTTCAGAGCTTTATCTCATCACACGGATGTGCTTTCAGATCAACTAGGACATTCTTGCCCAAGCAGAAAATCGCAAGTTGAAGTCAAAGCATCATCAGACTGAGAGGTCAGTTAGTTAGTCAAAACGATTTATGTCTAAAGAATCATAGACACAACATGCACAGTTTTAGGGGAAAAGAGAGCATAAAGTGCAGAGGAGAAAAAACCTGAATGTCCAACAAAAAAGATGAAAGCGGGAAAACAGACGTTATGAAGTAGACTTCAGGTCAGTGCAGAGAGAAACTTGGAAAAACGTTTTTAGAGATGGAGATCTTGTCAGTGAGATATTTCCAAAGAAATGATATGTTATGGGCATAAACTGTGAGAAAGCAACACATAAGCCAGAACATGAAAGCAAAGACAGGCTGGCCGCTTGCTTTGGAGCTACAACAATGAGCGAGAGGGTTAGCAAAGATGTTAGTAAAAAGCTCAAAATGTTATCAAAAGGCCACAAGTTTTGCTGTGCATTGCAAAAATACTGTTCATTTATTCTCCTGTTTATTTGGTCATCTAAAATTTATCCAACATTTTATTCCCCATTTCTATACTAAATGCTTGTATAATGAAAATCTATCCTATGAATTTCGCTAATTATTTGCATGTTATGGCTAATATTGAAAATGCACACACACATATGGAGCATGTAGCTAATAAGAAAGCTGACAACTCACCATCTTTGCAGACTGTGCTAACCACGCAGGTTCCCGCCTCCAAGTTGTAGCCGCTGTTGCAGCTGCTGCAGTTCAGTTCCCCGGGTCCCAGGCACTCGAAGCAGCTATTATCACATCTGGCCAGGGTTAAATCAGGAATTACGTTACTAAACTATTATTAATTATTCAACTTTATTTATATTGATACGGTTTAAATAAAATTAAACAAGGGAACAATCAGAAAATTATGCAACAAAAATTTATTTAGTAAAAGTTTGGGATTTAAGAAAATCATTTTAATTTTTTTTTTTTTTTCCCCCCACAAAAACAAAAGAAAAGAGAAAGTAAGAAGATAAAGATTCTGAACATCATCTTGATCACAACAAAACCCTTTCCCTGCAGGAATAATGAAAATAGGGAAAACGTCTATAAAAATGGTTTTCCTGATAGGAGAGGGGCTGACAGAGAATGAAAGAACTGAAGAGGGTAAAAGGTCGGGTGAGTAATAAATAATTCAGGGTGTGAGAGCAAAATACAAGGAATGCATCACAACGAGCGAAAGCAGCACACATGTCCGATTCTGCAGCGAGGTTTGGCTTTGATGAAAAAAAAAAAACTGATCATAAAATAAAAAGCATTAACAGAGGATGTTTATGGTTTATTCTTACTTCTCCTTTATACATCTTAGTATTACTTAAAAGTGGCAGCAGAAAATAAACATCATCAGCCAGAAGAGTACGGATGTGTTTGTACACAGTTTTATTCAGGCAGTAGCACATGGTGCTACAGTGTAGATTGTTTTCATAAACTGCAGAAGTGAAAAGTTTTAAATGTAATCACACTTTATCCCATTGATCCTTACATGAAAATATTCTCCCAGCAGCATATTAGTCTTTGATCTTCCCATTTAAGGCTAAGCCAAGCAGCATAAAGACATAAAAATATTTAATTATAATTTCAGATCTTTGGTGCTTTGTGTTGTTAAAACTCCAAAACATCAGCTGTTTAAAAAAACCAGACACATATTTTTTAGTGCAATACAGTAATTTAATTTCTATTTATGTTTTTTTTTCTTCCTCTTAAAAATATTTTTACTTTATTTATATTAAGGTAGAGTTTTTAATGACCTTTCACAAAATGAATGAAACTACTTTTTGTGAGTTTTCTATAAAATAAAAAAAAATACAATGCTTACCAAGTTTGGTGAGGACTTGAGCCATTTATGGCATTAATACAAACAAAATAAAAGCAAATACATCTCAGTCTTTAAAATAACCTTTTGTGTTGAATGGGTAAAGGTGGAACAATTTAATACAAACTATTTTGCAAAGAAAGAAAGTTTAGAATGAGTATTTGCTGCTAGACTCTGATTAGTGCTGCAAAATATTATTTTAGTACGTTGCAGTATCAAAGAACTGCCTGAAATAAATATTCAACTATTGCAGTGCCATGCATCCAGGCTGTTTGTAATATATTTGGTGATTTGTTTAATTCAGCATAAAAAGCAATAGAAGGTAAAGAAGTGCTAAGATGGTCAAGTCAGTAAGAAACAACAGCTAAGTCTCAATAAAACCTTGCAGTTGAGATGGAAATAATGATTTTTTTTTCTTTTTTTTTTCCAGTAGCTGGATACACTATTATCTGGAGTTTATGTTTGCTATAAACCCAAAGCAAAAAGAAATCAATACTTTTTAATTTTTTTTTCTTTATTTACTGTGAGTTTTGTTACTTTGACACTTCCTGTCATTATCAAATATTTTATGTTTTCCTAGTGAGCAACCCCAACTCTGACAGCAATGAAAATGAAAACTGGCAAAGTTGTGTTTATTTCCATAGAAAGTACTCCTGGTTCAGTGATTTTACGCTAAACTGTGACAGTTTTTTGGGTGATGCAATATTCAGTTTTTAACTCTGTGTATTCAGTTGTTTTTTATGGGTTTTTTTTGCATGCTCAGTTTCCTTCGACATGTGTGATTCTGAGGTTTTAGAAATACTTTGACTTCACGTTCACAGAGTTTCTTCCTGATCTTATTTTTGCCTTTTGTCAGTATTGTGTAGAGATGTTTGACGAGCAGACTCACTTCTTACAGAACCGCTGCACCTGGCCGTTGTCTGAGGTCAGCTCTGACAGGTAGTAGCCAGGGCTACATGTTAACACGCATCGCCAGTCCTCCAGTAAGTAGTCATCTGCACACTTGGTACACGCTTCTACACCTGTACCTAAAAGACACGTCTCTTTTTTTAAGCAAAATATGTTGCTGAGGTCTAAATAGATGTGTTTTCTTTTTTAATCTTGGACTTTTTACCTGCACAGGTGGCACAGGCGCGATGACAAAGCTCGCATGTCCTCCTGTGGCCGTTGAAATAGGTTCCAGGGTTACAAGTCATCTGGCATTTATGTCCTTGGAGACTGGAAAAATAAATAAAAATTTGTTTATAACTCCATCATCCTCCTGGGTGGCGCACAGAAGAGCAGCAGAATATTTGCTGCATGTTCTGGACCAACATAAATCAGCCTGTTTTGACACACTACAAGTGGCTTTGGCCTTTGAGCCAGATGTATGGCTAGAGGTCAGCTAGGAAGCAGGTTTGGAGGTTATAAAGTCCCATTTTGTGAAGTCACAGTGAGGACAGGTTGGTGCGTCTGCTGAACTGAGCTGAAAAACAGCTGGAAAGAGTTAGCAAAAGTTTCCCAGAAACAATCTGGTCCCCTCTTCCTCCCTGGCTCTTAACAAGACTAAATGGAGGAGGGGAAGCTGGGGGTGTGCATGTGTGTGTACAAGGTCCTTTTTTTTTTTTTTTTTTCTTTTTTTTTTAACTCGGATCTCAAAGCCGTTCCGAGGAAATTACGGCCTCCGAGTGTCTCCACCTCCAGCTCTGGCTACACTGAATACTTAAAAGTTGGGTTTGAGACTTCCAGACTGCAATGTGTTTTAAACGCTTCTCAAGAGTTTCCCTCATGACCTCTGAGGAATGTCACCACTTTAAATCATGATATCCTCTCTGGAAGGGGCCAAACAAAATGAAATGGAAAATTTAGAAAACACTTGAGATTAAATTAAAGTGTCTTTAAAGAGAAACATTTAATCCAGAACAGCTCATCAAAAACGTACATTAATTTAAAAAAATATATATTTTCAGGGAAACAAGATTGATTATTTCAAGTTGCACAACCAAACAAAGGCTTACTGTAGAAAATTAACCTGAAATAGACAAAATCTCTTCTGCTATTTCTGTTGCAAAAGCTTGTCGTATTGAAGACTCAACATTTCTAATCAATACTTTTATTTTTTCCTCGACACTTGAGTCCCATGAAGCTTAAAAGGCTCCGTATTCCTTGAATGCAAATATGACCACACAACTGAATGAGAGAGTAAGGGTTTGACTTAGTTAAATGAGCAGAGCTGTCTGATCTGATACAGTTCAAACTAATGATTATTAATATGCTAATGCTAAACGACTCTGTTCAGTATCTGGGTGGAGACACCCTAACACTGTCCCTAAGCTCTCAGGTTTTGCAGCTTCGGTTGCAAAATTTGAGCAAATTTCAAGTTTGCAAACTTTCCGTGGATAACTCGGAGGAATACATTAAAATAAGTAACAAAAAATGGGGACTATAAAATATTGTTCTTCAAGTGGATTTTAGATGCAGTTGGTGGGATTATATTTTAGCATTTTGACAAAAAACAACCAGATTTTATGAGGTTACATTTGGTTATTCCTATTCTATATCTCAACAACAAGTAAACAGCACATTGCTTTCTGCAGAGCTTTTTAGGCCACATAACAAATTACTCCCAATTTTCAGAAAATTCCGATAAATTTCCAAAATTCCTATGGCTATTTTCCCAGTTGGATTTTGGAAAATTCACTATACATTTTTCTCCTTCTTGCAAATATATTTGCAGTTATTTCAGTGTGCCAGAGGGCAAAAAAACAGAAGTGAATATGAAAAGGTGAGAAAAAATTCACATTAAAATTCCTAAAACAAAGTGATCTAAAAGCTATTCTGTGTGTATTTAAATGGTTACAATGCTGTGATGTAGGGAAAAACGAAAACCAGCATTGCAATAAATGAAAGTCAAGAGAAATATTCAAATGTTTGTTTAATGTAAAGAGCAACAGTTTTGACATGTGATGTGCGTATTCGTCATATTATCTTTATAAAAGAGTTAAAATAAATATGGAACTGTAAAACTGCCCTGTCTCATGTATTTACAAGAGGTTAAAATATAAGTTAATGTGACTTAATATATTGTCAGTCTCATGTTTTCATTGCTTACCTCATCCCAGGTTTACACTCGGTGCAGATATTGGAGGCTGAACACCTCTTACAGTTCTCCTGACATCTTCTGCAAATGTTGGAATCTGTAATACACACAGTGACCGCATCATAATTAGGGGCTGACCTGGAAACAGTGTTCCTGCATACATTTGGTGAGACGTGTAGGTTGAAAAGTCATCAAAACAAGAGGATTTATGGCAGGTGCTAGAAAAGATTGCTAGGAAACATCAACATGTTAAAAACACAAGAATAACATAAATATCAAAACTTGAAAACTGACATGTCTAGTGAACAGAACATATTTTTTCACAGTTTTTGGAAAATGTAGGAAACACTTCTGCTAGTACTAAAAGAGAATAAAGGCTACGCCAGACTTTTACACATTCCTCAGCTGCCAAAGAAGAGAGAAAAAGAAAGAAATATAAATTGAGAAACAGGAAAGTCTGTGGCTCCTACATATTTTCCTTTCAGAATGCCAAAAACAATATGTATATACATTTAACATCAGTATTTTAAATATGAAACTTGCAAAAACATCAGCGAGTCAGGAGGAACCAAAGGAAAACAAGCGGATTGGTGGATGAATGGATGGATGAAAGGCTGCATGGCTGGATGGACACACCGATGGATAGACGGTTGGATGGATGGCAAATGCATCGAATGATTGATGAACAACGGGCGAATAGATGGAAGAATTAGTGAATGCACGGATATACACAACTTTTAGAAAATGGGATAAGCTTAAAATATATATTGTTTTAAAGTCCATTTTCTGTTTTCACCCAGATCTCCAAATGACTAGAATCAAACTTGGAACTGCGTAGAAACCAATGTTTGTAATTAAGTTTATAATACAATAAAGGAACAGATGCATTTCCTTTGCTTATCTAACTTTATCGTCACTTAGAGTTCTTTAGAAGGAAAAACATTAAAATAATGAATCTGTCGATGTGATGGATGGAGGAGGAATTCACCTCGTTTTGCTGCCAGAGTGATAAAAGAGAAAACTAGTTTGCTCATTTGAAAACCAAACATTAAATTGTGGCACCGATTCAAAGGAAACAGCATCTACTTCAACTTGGCCTGGTGGAATAATAATGGGATTTGGATCAGATCATTTCAGATCTGCAGCCAGGATTTACACTAACCTGGCTGCAAACACACACTCAAAATTAGAAGACTTGCATATGCCACAAACATCAGGCAAATCAATCAGTAGATTCTTTCAGTGTTTCCATTATAATGTAAATAAATAGATTTGCAATGACTCAATGCACAGAAAAGACCCTGATCAAAATCTAAAGGCAATCCTGGATTGTAAAGGCAATCCATTTTAGTTTAGTTATTTTATAGTAAAACATCTTTACTACCACATTCTTTTTCTTTTTTTTCCCTAATTGGATTCAGCAAGTGCAGGAAAATAAACAAACGGCTAGACATTACATCAAGGGTAAAACGGCATCACTGTGAGCCCAGGAGTAGAAAAACAGTTTTGCAGAGTACTTTTTTTTTGTAAAGCAGGTGGTAGACAGATGTTTCGAAAATTCTACTTTGCTCCGCCATCTCTGGAAAACCGTTTCCACAGTGCGATACCTTCCATCGTGCTTTTATCTCAGGGGCCATGAGCTTACAAACGATCAATAGAGAGAAAAAGATTCTGGCTGAACAACTAACAAGATTGCTCCAATCTGCCCCCAATAATTTGTTTGGAAACAAACACTTCACTGCCAACACATCTACTTGTTTCTTAAAGGTTTTGATGGAACTAGTGATCTTTATTTAACAGAAACTCAACAGAAAGAAGAGCAGAGAGAGAAAAGAAACATCATATTATTCAGAGAACTGCAGCGCCACTCTTCTGCCACATGTGGCGCGCCATCAACTAATTAGATAAGCCAGGAAGGAAAAGGCGCACCACTATCAAGGTAGAAGCCATCAGCACAGTTGGCAGCACATGTGTTGGAGCCCTCGATGAGGTGGTAACCCGTCCTGCACGAGATGCACTGGTCGCTCCGACTGCCGACACACGTCTCGCACATGGAGGAGCATTTCTTGCAGCGCTTCCTGTCGTCACGGAAAAATCCACTGGGGCACTCAGAGACGCACATCCTGGGGCGAGACGGGAGCAGAGGAGGGAAACCAGGTGAGAAAGAGGTTGAAAAACTTGACGAAGATGAACTCAGAAATATTTATACGCATAAAAACTTAAATAAAATGTTTTCTCTCCTCCCTGCTTGACATTAAATCAGGCTAATTTAGTTCAGCTAGGATTACCAGAATTATCCCCATTTTCAAAATTCCAACAAATTTTCTTTGCGATTCCAAAGCGTTACATTCTTGTCTTCAAGACATTTTTACCTCGTTTAATGGCTTGTTTAGAGTCAATGTCCGTTTTAAAGATCCATTTTTGGCCAAACTTTAATGATGTGTTGCTTTAATATATCCACGTTATTGTTTCATCATTATGCGACATATTTTGTTTAGTGCATCAGTGCCTCCTGCAGCAAAACCCTCACTCAGCATGATAGTGCCACCACTATGCTTCACACTTGGTATCTAAGGGTTTGCAAGATTAATATTTCTTCATCCAAATGTAAACAGTCATTACTGTCAAATATAAAACCTCATAAAACGTGTCTCAAAAAATTTAAGTCTTTGTCCTCAAATGCACTTAATCTGGATGTTTTACGTTGTGTTTGGAGCAGCTGCTTCTTTTCCGAGCGACCTTTTATGCCATGTGTGTACAGGCCTAATTTAACTGTATATATAGACACTTTTTTAAAAGGCTAATAATACACATACTGTAACAAGAAGTTACTCTCTCATGTACAGCACTTTAATACTTGCAAATGATTGATTAAAGTAGATAAATGAGGAACATTCAGTCATCTGGAATCTCATTTTCCTTTGATTTTTCAAGGAGTAGTTTCTACAAAGGAGTAGTTTGTTTGAGGTGCTGCCATAAACTACATTCACAGGTGTTCGTCCAATTAACTCAAATGTTCTGAATTAAAATAGCTCACATGTAAAAAAGCCATAACATTACTGTCATCTGATGTTTTCCACATTGTTTTAAGGCACAGTAATCTTGGTGTATGTAAAAGTATGATTTTGAAGAGAGGGAAAAAAATGATCCCACTCCAAAAGAATCTCTTACTCACGCATTTGGCAAATCACACAAAACAAAACAAACAAAAGAAAAACTTGGTAATTCTTACAGCCAAACTAAGAAGTCATTGTCAGACTGTAAAAAAGATTGTGTTTTATTCTAAAGTGAATGTAAACATCTGGTTTTAATTGCATGTGATAAAATATTCTGGTTTAGATTCCTTTAAAATTTAAAACAGGAGTTAAAGCTCATAAATGTATAATGAACACGATCACACAGTTTAATGGTATATTAACAGGATCACATTGTTCAGCCACATCCTAGAGACAATGTGGCAAACACAAGCTCTAAATGTGTTAAACTGAACCAGAAATAATCATATTTCACTGAGTTGGGGCAGACAGATGTGGAGGTATAATGGGCCAGTTTGTGTGCGTGCAGGTGAACATCTGCTGGATTACTTCAGCACGCCTCGTCACCCAGAGGCTCCTTTCCTTAGGTGGAGAGACCTCTGAAGTCCTCAGCAGCACAGAACACACACACAGTTCAAGCCTTAGTCACACTCTGCAGAAATCTCTGCCAGAAAACACATATGGAACATGTCAGACACTGAATCTATGTGTGAAAGCACGCGCTGGCTGCAATCGTGCCGAACTGTTAGACTCCGCTTTCTCGTCAAGCTGAAGCTGACAGACGACTTGTAGCGCATGCTGTCCTAATCCAACTATAATTTATCATTTTTAATCAAAGTCAACCAGATTCACTTTCTAAGATTTAGAGATTACATCACTTTAATGGAACATCAATGTCAGCCAATCACGCAAACCTCTTAAAGATTTAAATATTCATGCATCACGTTTTTCTTTCCGATAGAAACCAAAAATGTCCCACAAGACAATAGAAATGCATGATTTTAAGTTCACATACACATCCAAATAAAGATATTTAGTGGGATTGTGAACTAGAAAAGAGAAATGTGAGATAATTCATGCTTTTCTTCGAAATTGTCAGACGTCTAAAAAAAAAAAAGGAAAACTTCTAATCAAAGAGCCCAGAACCTTTCAATAAACAGAGACCATCTAAGGTGTGTGTTGTTGTAATTATCTGAACATCCTGCCCCTTCCTGCCATCACTCCCCTCCAATCTCCATTAGTCAATTCCTCCCTGTGGGGGCAGAAAAGGCCAGCACACCTCTAAAGTGGGCTGATGTTAAGCTTCAGCTAAGCTTTCACGTTCTCATTCACCTGCATTCCTCTGTGCCTTTTATCTGCACAGAGGAGCACCAACACAAAGGCAGCTACCACAGACTTTGATCCTAATGGGATTCGAGTAACACAAGAAAATCCTCACATCTGCATATTTACAGCCCACACTCACAAATCATGTTTATGATTTATAATTTAGAGCAAGAAGTGACAAACTAACACAGCGACAGGAATAAACGTCTCTACAGCCACCCTGTCACAGTAAAGACAATTAAAGTGTCAAACTGTGGAAACAGACAGGAGTCCTTATTTCACACAAAGGACAAGTTATTTATGATGAGACAATGTACATAACGTCACAACTTATCAGTAAAGTTGGAGGCAAAATTTAAAGCTGGCTCAACATTTCCTGAGGAAACTATAACTAGAACAGTAGAAAGACATAAAAAACCAGTTTCAACATGTTTGGAGAAAAATTTATTATGCCTTAAAGTTAAACAACTATTGGCTTCAATTCTACATATAAATGAACTATAACATGTGATGTGTGCATTAATGATGTTTTCTGAAAATAAAACATAAAATAATAAAAAAAATAATAATAACTTCTCCTGTTAGGTACAGATACAGTGCCTTCTAAAAGTCTCAATAACGCTTTGCTTTTTTCATGTTACAACTAAAAACTTGTCATATTTACATTTAGGAAAAATCCTTTACTCAGGACCTAATTATAAATCTAACACATATAATCTCTATAAAATGCAACAAAGTTTGTCTGTAATGTGAAAATGAGTTAACAGTGAATTTCTGAAAAATAAAGCGAGCATGACAGTACAGGGGGAAACTGTGGAATTTGAAATGTGTAAAGAAATGCCTATTTTATATCTGCTTTGGTCAAGAGGTCAGAAAGATCTGTAAGTAGATCCTTAATATATTAAGAATCTTTAAAATATATATTTTTATTTATTTATTACTGTATTCTTCATTGTTTAACAATTTGTTATCTGTATTTTAGGGTTTTCACAGTTTTTCTATTTCAAAATTCCAGATTTTTCTACGACCAAATGTTCAAATATTTTTCTCACCATTTTATAGCATTCAGGAAGTTTGAGTGCAAAACATTTACCTTGAAAATTCTTGTATAACTTAAAGCTTTTATTATTGGTATGTTCCACAGATCACTGCATGATCAGAGTCTGAAGTTTGTTCACTCTGCTTCAAAGGGCTGTTTTCCTGCTTTTTCCCCATTTGCACTAACTTGTCAGATCAATCACATTTAAAAAATCTAACATGCTTAGATGTCTTAAATTAAAGATGGTTTCATAAAGAACACTTTGATGCTTTTATTCTGTAGTAAAAAATATATATTTTTAGACAAAAGCCATGCTTTATTTGGGATCAAAGCCAACATCCAGTTTAAAAACCCGATTTAAAGATAAAAATACGGTTTGAAATTGAAAATATGTTTGAACATGTGTATATCTGTGCAGAGCTGATAAAGTCAAGGTATGAAGTGGCAAATCGAGGATGAAGAAAATTATTTAAAACATAAATGAAGAAGAAACACATTTTGAACTTGGCATACTTGTAAGTACCACAGTAAGATGGCAAAGTCCTGCCAAGATTTATATTTAAACCCACATTGAAGCGTTTCAGATCACAGTCTCTCCAGATCTGTGGCTGACCCACAAACATTAACCACAAAATATTCTTGGTTAGTAAGTGAGGGAAAATCTGTGACAATTTGTTCAGAGTGAGAACAAATTTCTAGTTTATTTTGGTTGTCATGTTAATAAATATGCTTAATCATTCAATACTTTCCAAACATCTCTTTTCTCTCTTTACAACGAGGTGAAATTAGCTTTGGATCCATGTTTTCTTTGAATCTTTCCACTATTCCTTCTCTTGAAAACAATTTGTCGATCTAGTAGATTAATATCGGTACATCATTATTTTAAAAATAATTTGCAAAGAAAGAAAGAACATTTTTGTAACGTTCTAAATCAGACGGACCTGGTGTTGTTCTTGAACTTGAGGAAGTAGTGGAGGCAGTTGATGCAGTGGTGCGGTCCAGGACCCTCACAGCCATTCTCATTGCATTCAGCATCACAGGGACCTGGAACCAGACAGAAGAAGCCCCTCAGTGAAGCCCCCAAAAACAACATCTGGACTGACTAATGCTAACTTTCTATCAGAAATCATCCAGTTCAGTCTATTCAGCCACACAAACTCCCATGTTCCAGCACATAAAAAAACTATTAAACCTGATTTTTTAATTTATGGTGAAGCTGCTGTGTGTTTTGTATGATTCACCATTGTACTCCTCAGTGAACTCCTCCTCAGGCTGCAATGGGTCTGTGAAGCGATCCTTTTGCTGAGTGGAGTACGGGTGGACAGAGGTGCCATACAACACCAGAGACCACTCCTTCAGCTTCCCTGTGAAACACAGACTCCTGGTGAAGATCAACCCCAGGCAGGAACTACCTTCGACTGACCAGGATTACTACATGTTTCCCTTATTGAGTTCTGTGTCCAGCAAGTCAAATGTTCACACTTTCAAAAGTGTTCCAGATTTAAATAAAAAATGGGACGGAAAATTTTCACAAAATTCTCATTTAATGTTCCAAAAAATGTATTAAATTTGTTGCATCCAGGTCAAATGTTTGCTACAGATGCTCACATTCCTGACAAAAATGTAGTTAAAATCCTGCTGAACCAAATTTTTAATACCAGTTAACAGCAGTGCAGTTTTTACCAGGCACTTTCTGGCTGCGGAGTTGAGAGGGCGAGTCGTAGATCTCCAGGATCCAGTCGCCTGCTGCCTTCTCTCCCCAGCAGTGGGTGGTCATGAATTCCCAATTCTTAAAGCCCTCCATGGAGTGATCAAACAACCTGTGCATTAAAAATATACACGCCACACACACACGCACGCAAGGACACACACACCCCACAGATCCAAGTCTGATTAGTAATGAACTTAAGTGCTGCAAATAGCAGAGCAATCAGGACAATTCACACTCAGCAAAATACAATTAGTCTCTAATAAACACAAACAGGGGTGTGGCTCATGGCATTCTGGATTCTGTCTGGAAGAATTTAGTAGCAATCAGAAGGCGTAACCATTCAGCTAAAACTAAGGTGTTTACGGTAATTAAAGGTAAAGGCAATGAAAGCTGAACACAAGCTGCAGCAGTAAAGACCAACAACAAAACAATGCGCTCTCTACAGGAACAGCGTAGACCTGAATGCCTCATAAATCTAAATTAATGTTCGGAATCCAATGAAAGGTCACAGGTATTCCAGAAGAAGCCATCATGCAGCAATTAAAATGTGAAGGACAAGCAGAAAACGTAGAGATGACCCAGTGTCTTCAAACTGAAAGTAATCTGTAAACTTCTCTCCATGCGTACAAACTGTTGGCTCAGTTGTCCATTCTTAATTAGCCACATCTGCAGCTGTAAAAGAACAGCCTCCTCTGGCTGGGCGCGCAGCCACAGCATGGAGGGCGGGGACGCGGACAGATAAGTGAAGCTGGTGAAAAACATAATGGCTTACAGAGGAAGAAAAAAATTCAACCTTACAGTTGATATAAAATTTTTATATTTTCCCCGCATGTTTTAACCTTAAATTAGGCTTAATTTTTCTATTGTAGGCCCGCTGTGTTTGGGCAAATAATTGATATTTCCATAAATGCCAGAAGAATAAATAATTTTTTCATTTCTCTAGATATTTCTTTTTACTTTTTTGAAAATTAGAGGTTTACATAGACTAATGTTATTCTGCCAATTAAAAAGTGCTAGCCTTTGTGAGCATCTTATAGGTTAATTGACAACATTTGAGTTAACTGGAGGCAAACCCATTAATATATTTTTAAAAGCAGACCTAAAACGCACCAACTCATACTGTGACATCATGAAAAAAAATCAAAATAAACCAGTTAAGACACCAGAAAGTGACCTCAAAAGATGTGATTCATCCTTGGCTTCAATTTTCAAATGCCTGAATGTTCCACATTCATCTATACAAATTATCATATTTAGGTACAAACAGCATGGAAATGTCTGGCCATTAAACCACGCAGAAAGCAGACAGGTTCAGTGTCCCAGATAGGAATGTGTTTTGGGCTGAAATGTGTCATTCAACCCTAAAACAAAAGCAAAAGGCCTTGTGAAGATGCTGGATGAAGATGGAAGATGGCTCTACAGTGAAACAAGTTCCTTACCAACATCTGCAGAAATTTGCAAACTTTAGTCTGGCTTTTTATGTCGTCCTCATTTTCTGATTAAAGTAAAATTTTTATGTTTTGCCATACGAAAAAGAGGGAAGGCTGCAAGCTTGACAACCCCATGCAGAATGTGAAGTATGAGGGTGGCAGCATCATGTTGCCATCTTCCTCATAGATGGCATCATGAGGAAAGAAGTTTATGTGGAAATACTGAAGCAGCATCTCTAGATGCAAGCCAGGAAGTTAAAGCGTGAGCATAAATGTGTCTTCCAAATGGAAAACAGCCCTTGACATGCTGGCAAATTAGCTGCAATGATGTTTAAAAGCAAGTAGCTCCGTGACGTGGAGGGGAAATCAGAAAAAACGTGCAGGCAGAGCAGAAAAGCTGAATGTGAGGAAGATGGCCTACAAAACCTGAATCTGTTTCATTGTCAAACATCCGCGTTAAAGTATCGAGTCCTCACAAGCGTTTACATTTTTGAAAAGTTGCAGCTGAAATAAGAGAGTTTCTTTTCTATTTCACAAGATGCCTAAATGTCCAATTCATCTAGAAGATGTTACTAATTCTGTCATCAATAATGACAGCTGGCCTCAACAATATAACCAGGATTGACAGCATCTTTAAAAATGAACACAGCTGACCGTCCCCAGCTTTTTCTGATCTGTACCTGTTGGCGAGCAGCTGCGACTTGGTCCCGGACGGAGAGGTCAGGTTGATCGACAGATCCCCACGACGAGGGTGCGTGATTGTTATGCGTACAACCACATGCTCCAGGTAGATCACTTTGAGGTTGGGGTTGTCCGAACATCCAGTCGCCTTGTACACAGAGCGCACCAAGTGCTCCGGACGGATGGTTCTGCTGGACAGGAAGGAGGGAATTAGTAGGTTAACATTAGCAACACATCCACATGAGTATAAATGATGCTTTAAATTCAATGAATGAAGGGAAAACTGGATCAGTGAACACAAACAATGAGGAACCTTTTTGGGTTCTATGTCAAATGCTTGTTTAGTTGGATGGATTGCTGCAAATCCAGGACTTCCTTAAGTAAATACCTTTTCACTAATTGATTTTTAAGAACGACAAAAATCTACCCTAATCCCTCATTATAATCATTTAAATCAAAAAGCATCTTCCCTTCACACTTCTCAAGCTTAGTTTCTTTATTTTCTATAAATTGACTTCTTCTTGGGCTTCATCAGCATCCTACATGGTCACTTCCTCCACATCAAAATCCTCCTCTTCATTTCCACTGTAGAGTGAGGCTTTCGTACGGCCAGTAAATTTTTCCACTCTCAAATTCATGAGCCTATTGCTAGTCTTTTGTTTCAAAATATGACCCTTTTTTCAGCATGAAATTCTCTTAGTAACCATAAATTTCCATGAAAAGTTCCCATTCTTCAACCTAGATCTACCTGAGGACCTAAGATTACAACCATCAACAATCTTTAGTCCACCCAAAAACAACCAATAACACTTCATTTAAACTGAACAGTGCCCAAAGTTTCCCATTTCTAAATGTCCATCCTGCTAAAAAGCTGTATGTGATAAGATAAAGAGGAATATTTGCTGTATCTGCGATGCACTGCTCAGCAGCACAACCACCTCAGAACAGCCAACACAAACATTTAATGGCCCCTTGAATAACATTTGCAGTATGAACTAACACCACAGCAACACAACACCAAAACCATGGAGAGAGCCAGTAAAAAAACAACGCATACCATTCTGCCAGCTCAGGAAATTTTTATGCCACAACTGTGTAAGAATTCAAAGCACCAGATCAATAAAATATCAGGAGGTTCATCAGAGTGAAACAAATTGCCATGATTTGTGTTGTCACTGACGTGTGTCCTCCCATCTTGTCTTAGAGATCATTTAATCAAATTCCTTCTCGTCTCGCCTAACAATCACAGTGATGACATGTTTACCGACAAACCGATCCAACATGGATATTTATCTTCTAACCAATAATCCCTCTGAGGTAATATGCAATTGGTCTCTGATTACTTGGAAGACGAGGGACGACATGCCAACACGTTTAAAGAGTAACTGATATTAAACATATTAAAAATTCACTGATCTCAATTATCAATACTAATATTAATTTGCTTGTTAATTTAAAAATCCAGTTTAAACCTATAGTGGATGTTAAAAAGCTGCTTAAAGAAGCAAAAGTTATTAAATCAGTTTTGAATAAGTGATTTATCAATTTAAAATGAAGATTTTAGCAAAACATAAAAAACTGGTGTAATTTTTTTCCACTTTAGCTCTACCCACTATAAGCCTGACCTATCATACTGAATGAGTCAATAACAATTTAAACATAAAAACACAGAAAAACAGCAAACATTATCTGGAACAGACTACTCTGAATGAGCAGCAGTCTCTTTGGACGCCTGTCTGGGGAGTCTGGAGCCGATATTAAAGCTCTGGCCTCTCCATGACACAGCTCAGATAACTGAGTCGTACGCATGGGACAGAGCACAGCAGATGCACAGCTGATCACTACCAGCTTGATTGCACAAAAAGGATGTAGTTTTGTTTTGTTTTGTTTTTCTGGTGCACACTCCAAGCAGAGTGCAGAGGGTCAGCTGCAGAGCAGCAACACTAAAGAAGAAGGGAAGGTCCGGTCAGATGGTGTGAAGGAACACGGCATAGAGCTGATGTCTGCCCTGACTGTCAACATATCTGCTAGAACCACGACTACAAGTCACTCTGTCATAGACACTCTGCTTTCAAAATAAAAATACTGATGTACAAAATATAGTTGAAATTAGACAGGAATTAACAGATTTCCAAACTTTTGGATTCATACAAAATGTTTCAGTTTTTAATTGAGACAGAATCATAAGAGGTTTTTCCTTTGTTTTAGTTCTACATCACAGATAAATGAGATTTTTATTTTCTAATTGCGTACCTCTTGCTGGTACGCAATTAGTTTTCTCCAACAATAGTTAAAGAACCTCCAAGAGTCACGACACCAAACAGAAGGAAGAAGAAGGCTTAAATGACAGGGTTGCTTTATTAATTTCACGCTTTAGCCCACATATATTACAAGACTGAAAAAGGCTTGAAGATCACTGGATTTGACACGAGTCAGACTTTACATAGGGCCTATATGAAGTGACTTGTGCAGTGAAGCAGGACAGACAGAATGACACAGATAACGTTGCACTTTCTGGCCGCAGAGGCTTCAGCTGAAAGCAAACCAGTCCAGGGCCCCGAGTTCAGCCAGCCTAATACAGCACAGCGCTCAGGCTTCCAGCTGCATCAAGAATAACAAGCTGTGAAGTCCTGGCTCTCTCTGAGTAAGAGTGTGTGTGCATAGTAAAGGTCTTATGTGAGAACCACCCTGCCAGAACTAATGGTTGGCCCCTATCAAGGTACAGCTTGCACAACCGTACTCTAAAACACATGCCGGTGCAAAACACTGGAGACAGAAAAAATGAGAAAAGACGTTACCGCTGAGAGAGAGAATGGAGCAGACAGAGCGAGGGGGCGAGGAGGTTCCTGAGCGAGGCACAAACCAGTTCCCATTTACGCAGCAACCATACTTGATAGGGATGCACAGATATTAAAATCTGGGAAGATACTGATGCTGATGCAGCTGATAACCAATATTTACCAACATTACTTACATTTTCCCTACCCTTTCAACATCATGAAAAATCTACCGTACTGCTGACATCGCTGTCACAAGGCCAAACCCCTTCCCTCCTAAAACACACACACTAAATAAACATTAGTTATTATTATTATTATGAAAATAATCAGACGATAACGAAAGCAATGCCAATATATTGTGCATCCCAAATAACTGACCCACTGATGGATAAAAGTTGCAACACACACACAAATGTGGAACATTTCTTACACTATGACCCAATGCAATAAAAGTACACAAAACCTGCAGCTCATCTGGCCTTTTAAGTCCAAATTAAATGAGTAAATACAAAAAGTTGTAAAATGATGATTTCATTTATTAATGAAGAAAAGCTATTAAAACCAACATCATGCTGGGTAAAAAGGCAACTACCCTCTAAATCCAGTAACAAGCAGTCGCCCTGCAGGCATCAGCAACTGTCATCAAGTGTTTGTGATAAGTGGTAATGAGTCTTTTACATCACTGTGTAGGAACTTTGGCCGGCTGTTTCTGGAAGAATTGCTTCAGTTTAGCAGCAGTGGGGAGTTTCTAAAAATGAACAACCCATATAAGGTCCATGGTAGTATGAGATTTAAATCCATACTATGACTAAGTCACTCCAAAATCTTTACTGTTTTTTTTTTTATCTTTTCACATGTGGACTTGCTGCTGTGTTTTAAGACATTGTGTTGATGAATAACACAGATGTGCTTGAACTTAACGTCACAAAATGATGGCTAGAGAGCAGAAAACGTGGTTCCAGTATTTACAGCAGGACGTCGATGTTCTGATGCAACAAAGCCGCCCATATTGCAATACTACCACCACCATGTTTATTGGTGTGATGTTTAACCTCTTGAATGCTGTTAGTTTTGCTAACAGCAAGTTAAAAATATGTCACTTTTCTCTGGTCTGTCCACACACTATTTTCTCCAAATCATTTTTACTAGGTCTGTTGCCTTATGAACACTGATCTGAACAAAATTAACTTTATTTATATATGACTCTTCTAGTCATTCTGACCAGTCAAAGTGTCACTGATTTCATCTGATCTTGACTCACTTTGATTGAGGTCTGTTGAATTGTTTTAGCCAACAATGTCGTAAGATCATTCATGATCGTAAGATTATGAATTACAACAGGTAAGGTTGGCTTTGGTGACCTTTTTCACTTAATCAATGGAATCATTAGAAAAAAATGCATTTTATTTACTCAGGTTAACTTTGATTTTCAGTGTTTTTGAAAATTGATCTGAAAAATTTAAGTGCGACAAAAAAAAATAAAAATAAATCAGTGGGCAAATACTTTCTCAATCATTACATATTTATTTAATTTCCCTTTGGGACCATTGAAGTATTTTTGAATTGAATTTGAATTTAATATTTTTTTGACAGGAAACCACATTGCGCATGTTTATAATATCTACATGAAAAATGAAAATAATCCAGTGATTTCTAGTGAAAATTGTAAACAGCTTACAAACTATAAAGACCTGCTGGTCAAAATGTTAGTCTTCACTAATGCTCTTTTCTCCTCATTGTTTGTTGGCTTATTTAATAGCCTGTGCACCATCTGATTGTGATTATGCTGCACCTGATTTGTCTGTCGGCGGTCTCCACGCAGATGTGTTGGGCGGGGACCTGCTTCCATTGCTCCGCCTCCTTCACCATCGCCTCAGCATCCATAAGCCCAAAGCCATAAAGGTGGCTGACTGCAGAAACAAGGAATGTTTTAGTGGTTTTAGTCTGTATGCAGACAAACATACAATATAAGGAAAACATGTGACTGCAAGGATGAAATCATTCTCGTCTCTTTTCTCTTTACCCCTACATTACATTTTCTTTGAGCGTTAGTCTTTTTCAGTATTGGTTTTAGTAAAATCCATGTATCTGGTCAAATATGCTATTTGCATGCAGGGCATTAATGCATCAATGCATGTTGCATATTAATAAAGTAATGATGACTGTGATTCCATTTGTTGTGCAGCTATTTTTTATTCCAGTATATTACGTAACACAAATGAAAATGGAAAGTTTTTGTTTAAACTGATTCCCTGCAGATTTTCCGATATAAATATTAGATGAGTCATAGAATATTACTAATATTTAAGAAAAAAAAAAAAAAGAATCAAACTACTGCCCAACTGATTGCTACATAAAATGCAGTGTGAAATTCTTTCATACATCTACCCCCCCCTGTCACTTGGAAAGTCTCCAGGCAGCGAGTCTGCTGCCTGGCTGACCCTTAGTTCCCACTCTCCTGGTTTCTCTCCAACATACACACACTTTCATACTCTCCCTCTCTCACGCACACACACACACACACACATTCAGGTACGCGTTAATCACGCACTGAAAGTTACAAAACAGCACCCACCACATGGACCCTGACAGATGGCAGCTGGCGGCACACCACTTAGCAAGCAAGAACTGAACCTTTGGAGAAATTGCTCAAGGCCTTTTATCTCACTAAAGAAAATCTGTGATAAAAAAATAAGTTATGTATCCAAACTGATGAGGTGATTAAAGAAAATTACAATGAAATCTATGATAAAAGATGAGAGATAATAAATGATTGTCTAGTAAAAGATTGTGAATCTTTTTGTTTATGTGGTGTTGCAAACTGCTGCTGATTTTATCTTACTACAGAGAATCAGTTCTGGGAAAGATGAAAACATCTTCCTTTCTGGGATCTTCAAAGGTTTCATAGCTTGTACTTACTAATATTATTTCACATCCTTTCAGTGCATGTTTAAATCTAACTTAAAGGTTTATTTTTCTGCTGATCTCAATCTTCTTTTAGGTATTGTTTTTAGCGCAAGACTTATTTTATAGCATCATGGATTAAAAGTCATCTAGAACAGCAGTGCGGTTACCTCGCACAATCAAAACAGGTGAAAATTATAACACCACCCTGTCACCACATGCTTCCGCAGGAGAAAGGATGATAGAAAGTCAAACTCAATATAGTCATCTGCTTTAAAAGGGCAATATGACATGTTTTCCAGGCATATAGTACCTTTTTATAGTACAATCAAGTAACTATGATACCTTCAATTGTTATAAAAAATACTATCCAACATGACTTAAGAGAAGTTTGACTTTGCAATTCAACGTCGTGAAATTGGGCCTCTGTCTCTTTAAGAGAGAAGACGTTGAGGCACCTCTGAATAGCTGCCACAGGAGGTTAAGGGACTTCTCAAAAATGCATGAAAGAATCATGGCAACAATCCAGATGTGTTTATAAAGAGGGAATAACATTTAACACAATGCAAAGGTAAAAAAAAAAAAGTTACATTTATATGATACACCCCTTTAATTAGGCTGACTTTTTTTCCAATTGGCCTTTGTAACCAAATTATAAGCAGCATCAATCTGGAATAAATATAATTTTTATGGTTGAATTTTTCTCTTGTATTTTCCTGTAAAGTGCCTTAAGGCGACATTTGTTGTGCATCTAAAGTTATATAAGTAATTACATTTAATCAAACCATTGTGACAACTAAAAAGTTCCATTTTATTGCTTATCCATCAACATATTTTGACAGCTGTCTACTGGCCAGACAATGTGACCTTTATCAAACAGCAGAGAACAGATTTCTTCCTGATGGATCGAAGTCTTCATTTCGCAGCTCGGCCATGCCCACACTTCAGTTCACCGTTCTCTCGATGGTCGACTCATTAACCTCAACATTGGCAATTTAGGAGTTATCCGTCTTTGGCTTTCTTTAGGACATTTTGCTCCTAAAGTAATCTCGTTCATTGATCTCAACTTGGATAGGTAAGGATGTTCTTGAACTCGCTTTATTTGAGCACAATCAGCCTTCTTAAAGATTTTTGGAGCGAAAACTCTTGAGAGATATTTTTGAACAATTTTGTAGTCTGAGCAGCACCTTTGATTTTGTTCTTTTATTTTGTTTGTGTCTGTGTTTGTAAGGATGTTTACCGTTGTAACCAGCGGCATTGGTCTTCCAGTCAGAAGCGCTAAGATGTCCAGCTCTTGAGGTTTTCACGATGATGTGCTGAACATCTCTCCATGTTAGAAAAGAACTAACGTAGGAAAAGCATAAACACTGGTTAATCATAAAGTATAATACATAATGTCACATACAATGCAGTAAAAAGAGATCATTAGAAGACAAAAGATGTGTTTTAAGAAGCATTCATTAAAATATGAATACATAAATAATCTTATGCAGGGTTAATTATCCACAAGAAAAACATGATGAATAATTCATTTTAATGTCAACATATTAGAGTAAAAAGAAGATCAACCAAAGGACTTAGAAGGGCAGGATGGTCATTAATATACACAGACTTATCTTTGTTATCAGAGTAAATTTAGACAATAGTGCAGAGGGCAGATGGTTAGATGAAAGAGGAACATAAAGATGCAAGATGAAAGGGTTTAAAGACAAATCACAAAGAACAAGAGATTGCAATATGAAAGCATAAGGTAAAGAAAAAAAACTGTCATATACTGTGTATGGTAGATTAGATTAGAGAGCAAATTACAGAGAGCACAGATGAAGAGCTGCCTGTTGACGTATCCCTTAGTTTTCCTTTTTTAGATCTCACGTGAGAGCTATTACAAGATGGCAGCCATGTGTCTGAAGTCCTTTGATGCCCAAACAGGAGATTAAAGGCAAAAGAAACAGGAAGAAGTGGGTCACCAAGTTTCATGGGATTCCCTTCAATCTCATATGTTTGCCAGATGCTCTGCTCCCTCCCTCGTGTCACTGCCTCACCATCTGAGACCTCCAGACTTTGCAGTAATCCAAAACGCTTGAAAAAACTGTCAAATATTATGCTTGTTCTCCCTAGTTTGGGTTTTAGAAGCTAAAAATGTTCTCTGATACAACATGAGAAAAAGAGAGAGACGAAGAATAGCAATCGACATTCTGCTAAGTCGCTTACATAAGAGCAGGTATGTTTAAAATCCTGAACATCTGCGGAGAGTCTGAACGTCACGTATTTAGCTGCTGCACGTTTCCAGAGAGGTGTTGGCATATACTTGTTATTCTGTGAAATTCAAACAATTTGGGGCTTTTTGTGAAACTAAACACCAATCAACCTTGGATTCTTTTATAAGGGAAAAATTTGCTATTTAATGCTGAGAATAAATCCAATACATGGAAAATCCAAGGTTTGATAAAAAGAGGTATACGTTTCCTATGAAAACTAACATCTATGAAAATATCTGGATCAAATCTCTATAAAGTAAAACAGACTGCTGCTTAAAGAAAACACATAACATAGTAGGGCTCTGAATAAACCAATCTCTGACCGGTGTTCTCAAGGAGCCCACTCTTATTAAATCCATGAGAATATTCAACATCTAGCACAACTGGCTGGAAATAAAATGTCAAGAGCAAAATAAATAAAGGGTGGAAGCACAGATAAGTCCTGAAAGAAGTCAGAATAATTAATGTTTGGATCAATATTAATAGGCTAAGCTGCCACTGCGTAATTATGGTTCCATTAAAGTTTTATGGTCATTAATTAAAAGTGACTTTGGCATTGCTATCTAGGCCATGACCGCCTTCCCATAAACAAGCCAAAACTAATTAATGGAGGAGCTCACAGACAGCAGAAATCTGCAGCAAATAAGAAGTCTGATATACGTTTCTCTCTTCTTCTCTGAACTGCAATTATGGATGGAAATAAAGTTGGAAAACAAAGAATTTTGAGGAAAAAAGGAAGAGAGAAGGAAATAGGCATTCAAACTTTCACCTCTCTATAGTCTATTTACAGAGGGACACCAGTCAAACCACAGTGAATTTATTTTACCACAGAGAAAAAGAGGAAAACCAGGTTTAGGTTTCATCCATCTTTGTCCGTTCTGTCTTCTTGAAGACTCCCTCTCCAGTGTGAGGTTTATCTGACATATTGTTCCTTCCTTTTCTTGTTTCCTGATCATTTTAGCATTATTATGTTACGTAAAGGAAGGAATGTTTCTGTAAAATTTATTGTGCTAGGTCCTGCACAAACACATCGCAATGTCAACAAACTGTGAGGGAAGAAACTGAACTGGATTGGTTTGAAGTGTTTTACCATTTCAGTCCACTTTCATAGTAACAGAAAACACTTTGTCAACAGTGTTTAGTCGGTAGAGGGTAATAATTTGTCATAATAATTTGCTTTGTCATCAACTTTCAAACTTTCTTCAAAACGATGAACTCATTTACAGTCCCTTAAATAAGGTATTGCAAAATTTCTGTTTTTGTTTTTCTGTCACATTTAAATCTCTCAAGTGAAACAAAAATACAAAAGGCAGCCCTAAAATTATTCCTTTATTTATTAACAAAAAAACATTCAAATCAGCACAGCTCTATGTGAAAAAGAGATTACTACATGCTTTAGGTTCAACTTTATTACTCAGGTCTACTTAATCTGAGGCTGATAGAATACAGAAAACATTTGATTGTAATTTATCTGACAAAAAAAAGAAGGCTAAAAGATAAAGCGACGCATCAATCTAAAGATGTTCACAAAGAAATTAGAAAGAAAGCCATTAATATCTATTAGTCAGGAAACGGTTACAGAGTATTTTTTACTGCTTCCATACTTCAGACCACCGCAGTGAGAGTCATTATCTACAGACAGAAAAAACATGGAATAGTAGTGAACTTTCTAAAATTGGCCATCTACCTAAATTAGCTGAAGAGTGCATCAACAAAAAACAACCCAGAACAACATCTAAAGAGCTGCACAGAGATTGGGCAGAAATGGCCTTCAAATTTTTCTCAGAATTAAGAGAATCAGAGAATCATACCAATAGTCAAACATGGTTGCGGCAGTGTGATGATGTGGGCCTGCTCTTCTGTTTTAAGACCTCAGGCAACAGATGTAACTATTGTAACCATGAATTTTCCTCTCAACCAAAAATTATGCAGCAACATGATCTCAACACCATCAAATGTATCTTTTTTTACTGATCTGAAACGTCAAAGTATGACAAAAAATAAATAAAAAATAGAAGAAATCTGAAAAGAAGTAAATTATTTTTTGCAGCATGATGGTTTGCGGTTTTGCATGCATGTGTATGACTGCTTGAAAACCCAACCAAGCCAAAAGCGTGAAAGTCAGTTCAGAAAGAAGTCGGTTTCCCTCGGAGGACTAACAAAGAGCATTGTTTCTGTGATGGAGCCACAGAAAAGCAGAAAGCAAGCAGGGAAGAAACCGTGTGTGATAATCTTGTTGAGAAAACGGGCTTACAATCCCGGCACTGCCTGGAAACCGAGAATATTTTCTGTTGGGAGGATTTGGATCGGATTATCCAGGTTAATCGACGTGACCTCAGTTATCCGAGCTGCTCAACATGTGATGATGGGCCTAATTCACAGTCTCTGCACCTGCGCTGCACTCTTGCCAATTCATGAATTTATTACAATATCGATACCCAGAACGGATTTAAAAGATTAAAAGAAGAACCTGATGCCATGGAGCTGTTGAGCGAAAGAGAAAGGTCATGGAGGATCAAGAAGGGATTATCACAATACACTGAAACAGATCAAAAAATGACTTGCTTTTAATAAATATTTTTTTTAGGTTTTGGTCTCGCTTTGATTAAGAAAATCTGAAAACTAAATCTAAAAAAAAGAACAGTTTATATAGATGAACTGAAGTGAAATATTTTGTTTTGTGAGAATGAAGTTTTCTTTTTAATCGACTGTTGAGGTAATGATCAGAGTTAAAGGCAAAGGCATAAAGCAAAGCGCCTCATCGTTTAAATTTCTGCAACAAACAATCAAAATGCTAATGAGTCATCCACCTGCCTCTGGATCCCAGTGCATGTATTCATAATTTACCGCCGTTGGGAACAATCCCGAGTAAGTCTTCTTACAGTTTGCACACACTGCAGCTAAACGTGGCTGCAGCTTCACAATAGTCAGTTTAATCCTGATAAAGCCCCTGAAGATAACCACTGAATGAGCATGATGACAAACGATCTGAAAAGTAGCAATAAAGTTCAGTACTGCAAGAACGTTCCTTACTTCAAAACATAAGCAAACAATTGAAAACTCTGCTCAAGATTTCAAAGGCCAAAAGGTCTAAGAGCTGAGAGAAAATCAAGGTGAATTTTAGACTTTTTTCCAACATTCAGTACGCTGATGAAACAAAGACTCCTGCATCTCCAAGCGATGAAGTGTATTTGTATTGTTGACAATGTGAAGTCTCACGTGTTCCTCTTATAGATCGGTGTGATAAGAGGACAAGAGGGCATTAGAGGTTAGTGGCGGGACAAAGGGATGAGAGGATGAGGTTAAGTGGATCTTACTTTGCTTCCAGGGCCAGAGCAATGATGGCAGCTGCCATGGGAGCCGAGGCTGATGTCCCGGTGTGACTGTCTGTGCATCGGTGTCTCAGGTCTGTTGTGATCTGAGGATGAGGGAGCAGGAGAGACTCAAAAAGATGGATATAACACAGACTACAATTAAGACGGGGATACATGACAGAACTGTGGAGGAAGACGGCAGTGATGACAAGTAGAACGGGAGAAAAAGGCTACGTTCACACAACAGGTCTTAACTTAATTCCAATTTTTTGCTGAAATCAAATTTTTCTTGTTATTGTTGTGGTCGTTCATATTGCCGACTGATGCAACTGAGATAAAACTTCTGTGTCACAACCACCAAAAGACCCGCATGCAAGAACGTCGATGTCATAGGAGCGCACAGTTTAAGGAAGTAATAATGGATGGAGCCGTTTATGAATCACTATTAAAATTATTTAGGGATGACAGTATTGTTACAAGATCATAACACGAAAGAAGCTAAGAATAAGACAGCATAGCTAGTAACAATGGCCTTTTGTGGAGCACTGCCTGCAGCTTCTGTAGAAAAGTCTGTTTGATGGTGAAGTCAGACCAGAAGTGGCTTAATTGTGACTAACAAACGTCTTCCATAATTTATTTGTTACACTTTTTAGTCATTGTTTATGTCTGGATTTACCACGTCTGGCTTCTTCTGGTGAAGAGTTATGACGCAAATTTCACGTCGATGATGTAAAAGTCGAACAAAATTTGACATGACCGTTTAGACTTCTGACGCCTTAAAAATTATTGGCTGTGTTTCCAATGTAGTTTTAAGTTTTATGTTGTTTTACATGGTCATATGTCTGTTTCTGTATGTACTGCTGCTGCTCTCTGCACCTTAATTTCCCCTGGGGATGAATTAAGTTTTATTGAATAGACTTTAATATATATATATATATATAATTTTTTTTGTATGTGTGAAAAGATTGGAATTGGGCCGCCCAGAGTGCCATAAAAAATCTGTTTGGGCCACATTTACCTGTTGAGTAAACACTGCCAAAGAGACAGACTAAAGAGATGATTATCAGCCAGATTTAAACACCTGAAATCACTCAGACACACATTCCAGCTTTCATACAAAAACTCACGTCAGTTTATTATGAAAGAAACAAAAGACACATTGTGTTAAGCAATATGATGTAAGAAAAGTTATTAAAGAGCCGTAATATTTACTTTGATTGCGCATACGTTAAACAGCTTGACATTCAGTTGGCCAAGAATAACTTGGATCATTTCCAGTCTGAGCTCTCATCAAATGGAGCTTGTTTGGACTGGAAATATTGAGGGATTATCTGAACACAAACTGGACCTTACCATCTGCTGTGGACTGGCCAAAAGTTATGACACACGAGCTTCTACTTTTCAAAAGCTTTACAGAAACTGTGTGTGCGTGTGTGTAATGTCAGTGTGAGGAATGTAGCAGGAAGATGCTGAACAAGCCAGTTCTTCATGGTCAGACATCTTAGTTCATCCCAGTGATGTGGTTGAAAGCTGCCAGACAAAGTCATAGTGCTTTAACCACATTCACAATGAAGAAAATAAATGTCTTCTTAAGAAGAAGAGACTTTATGACCAACTGGAGCCAGCTGGCTGAGTTAGGAAACGAGGAATGTGTTGTGCTTGTAGACAGATGTTAGGCTGTCGAGCACACCTGCAGGGAACAACTACAATAGCTCTTTTCCTGCTTTTTCTTTTAATTTGATAACAGAAAGGATTGATTGCAGATGATACACACTCAATATGTACATCTTGAAGTTATGACGATCAGTTTCCACAAATTAAAAAATCCCAAACATACCCAACAAACACAAAGCCAGTGTGATACTCACGATCTTTCGGTCGTAGTTCTCGCCGCTGCTGTACGTAGTGGTCAGGGTGGACGAGCATTCCTCCAGGTACCAGGGCTTTCGTCCGCTCTCGGCCGTGCTGGAAATGGAGATGGTGTAGATGGAGTTGGTGTAGCCGTCGCAGGAGCAGTGGTCTCTGCTGCGCCCACCGTTTCCTGAAGCCCAAACAAATATGGAGCCACGGCCCTTCCTTCCCTGAAAGAAAAAGAAGCAGTTGCTCTACTTATTTCATCTGTAGATTAATGTCTCGGGTAACGGAGTGAAATCACAAAATAAAGCAAATTCACAAGTGCAGTTGAAGCCCTGTCATAAGCAATGAATTGTTATATCAGACTACGGTTCAAACTGTAGTAAGGTTCAGTAAAACTTTACTCAAAATAAACACTGAAATCAGAAGGACATTGGCCCTCCAATTTTTTTTACATTTGGTCCCAAAGTCCAGTTCATCAAAGCTCTCACATTCATCATCATCCTGAGAGTATTTACTGTCAGGCATGGCACTGTCGTCTTTAGAAGTTGTAACCATGACAACCACAGCTGTAATTTGGTGCATGTATAACATTTTTATCTATGGTGTCTACAGTACACTGTAAAATATGCAAATCAGAGATCACTACAATGTCCACAATTAAATAGATACGAATATGAGTAAAATGTCCTACGGGTTTCAAAAATGTCCTCACTGACACATTTGCTCGCCTGTCAAACTCTAAAAATACTGAAATCAATTAAATAGAAAATTATTTTCTACCAATTTTTCCAGATATATGAGCATATTCTATATGTGTACGTAGTCAAAACTTACTAAAAAGGAAACTAATAGAGTCTGAATTAACACAGTGAGGTTGTCAAGAGCGCTCAGGATCAGTCAGGAGTAGGTGAAAAAAAAAGATCCAACAAACAAACTGGCACTGAAATTCACACCAGTTGCTTATACACACTAAACACACTGACTCACAAACACTAATACATAGTAATAAAAGGTAGGATGGAGTTTTTCAAGAGAACGCTTCTGTCAGACAGCGATAAGCGCATGAAGCCCCTCTGTGAGCTAGAGGAGGATCAGTCGGGAAAACGGCTGGCAGGTGAAAGTGATGGAGAGCACTTTTATAAGCAGTTAACAAAGGAAAGGGGGTATTACACAAAAGGCTGGGGGATAGTGAAGGAGAGGAGGCAGAAGAATGATTAAGTGCTATGTAAACATGGCACAGACAAGTTAAGATCTGATTAAATCATATATAGCAGCACATCACAGGACGTAGTTCTCACCACAGGCATCAGTGATACTGCTAACACGTCAGCGCTGAGTAAACCGTCTCTTCAGGGTGTTTCTCAGGTCCATGTCACACTAACAAGCATGCCACTTTCACTCATCCTCACTCACCCAGCTGTACAGGGACAGTGGGACAGATCCACCCACCCGGCTCCCACAGCTGGACAGCCGTCTTCCTCACCTCTGTCGTCTGTAAATCCCAGACAACCTCCACCTTTACATGTTTTCTTTTTGTCCACAAATTTACGGTTGTAGCCAGTAATAATACTGGCTACAATTATTACTGGAGAAGATGTAGTAGCTCCTCTCCCTCGCTACTACATCTTCTTCATTAATAGAGAGCTGACTAAAGCAAACAGTGTGAATGTGCAGACTTATGTTTATGCCATTAAATCACTTCACCCCCATTGACCTCTGCTGCAGCTTCCCACTCAACTCAGACACTCTGCCCTGTGACTCAATAAGCGCCACTTTGTTGGTGTGAAAAGCAGCCGATGAATATGCAAATGAAAATATGCTAATAAAGAAGCATTGCACTGAAATGTCAGGAGGAGGACTGTAGGTAGAAAATAGTAACAGATATCTCTGATCAGGAAAATACCGGTAGAAAATTTTTTTGTTTATATCGCTTCTAGCTACGTAAATGCTCATGTTCAGTTTTTGGCTGGTTAATGGTTTACATGTTTATATATGATGGGATATTTCTGCATGTAAAATGTGGATCCAAATGCACTCACCATGCGGATGCCGTTCTCAAAGGCCTGCCTGGCCAGAGACGCCGGTCCATCCACAGTCTTCCCATCATCATCGGGTCCCCAGCTGGCGCTGTAAATATCGATGTGCTGCGGGTTGAGACTCAGAGACCTGGCCTCCACCATGTCTGTTACATCTCCGTCCAGCATTCGGACACCTAGCGTACAAACAAAAACAAAACCAAACGCTTCATCTTTTCCACTAAAAAAGATTTAAGAGGGCAGTCACTGAAATGTCTCCTCTCATAATTCTGGAATAAATCAAAACCCAGCAAACTTATCAAGTAATTCAGTGTTGCATTTTTGCCTCAGGAAAATATATTAAATTGAAAGCACTGCATTTCTGCAACACAATCCTTCAAAGCCTTGAGGAGATAAAACAAGAAAGAAAACTGAGGGGGAGTGTCCTGTAAAATTTAGTGGCTCTGTTAGGCTGTGAAGGGCATGTCTGGCTTTTTACCTTTTTGTCAATTTTTACTGTTCTGAGTGGTTCCTGTGATGAGACACTGCTTATAGATTTGCATACCCCCAATTGATGTGAAATCTAGGTAATGATTTGATCTGCATGAACAACTAAACTGGAAATTTCACTAAACTGGAAATTTCACCAACTCTGTGGTTTTCTAACCAGAGCACCCTGGTTAGAAAATCAGTATATTTACTGACAGTCCAAATGAAGATGGAAACAAAAAACATTAAAATTGTGGTTTTGCTCCAACTATTAGATTCAGAGTTTTTTTTCTTAACCCTCTTTAAAGTTCCAATATATTTTGTTAAATCAAATCTGGATTAAATCTAAAAACATTTAGATTTGTCAAGCCCGGTGGGTTTTCTGAGGTGCCAAAAATAACATTAATACAATTTATTTATTATTAACCATAATAAACTAATAAAAATGTGATGAACATTTAAAATGCCTTGAAATTTATTTCATATAATTTGGGGGTACACTACCTGTTTATAAACTATAAAACATATTACAGAATTTACAAAGTACAGTGAAAACTTTAAAAAACTTTTTTTTTTAATCAAGAGTTAAACATACTGAACTACTGACCTCCTATTCTGGCATTGTAGGCAATACCCACAATGCAGTGAGAGTTGTTCGCAGCTGCAGCGACTTCACCTGCACAGCGTGTACCATGTCTGAGGACAGAGCAGGAATAAACAGCTTATCATTGCACAATTTCAAACACTCTCAGTTGATGCAACTGTACAAATTCACAGAAGTAAATTCAGACACCAGCAGCAACCAAGTATATAACGTAAACATGCAGATTTTAAAGAAAAATAGATGAAGGAAAAATGCAGGTCTTTAAAATGTGAACATGGTTGAAGAAGTTGTAAACAAAAAGAGCTGACGTATAAATTTAGGGATATGCAGGCAACATCTTCAAAGAATATATATCACAATTGCTTCCTTATAAATGTAGAAATCCAGCGACCTTGTTTTGATATTCTCCATGAGCAGCGCCCAAGCTGTATACTTCCACCGGACCACAAGAGGACAAAGACAGCTTAAGCAATGCCTAAGAGTAATAAGTTTGACACGTGCGTGAGAGGGTAACATTCCTTGAGTAACTGCAGCAGTGACAATCGAGCCAGGTCAGCGACCATGACACAAACATGGCGTGTTTGTGTCTGCTGGCTTCTCCAAAACGCCGCTTTCCAGATCTACACAAACACACACACACCTCCTACAGAGAACATCTGCATCACTACTCACACACACACACAACCCCAAGAAATAAAAATGATCTCTAAAAGCAGTCATGGAAAACCAGCAAACAGTTAAAAAAAAATAATCCACCATTAAAAAAAATAAATAAATCAAAGGGAGCTCCAGAGACCTGAAGAGCATTTTAGACTGAATAAAGTTTGTGTGTCAAATCATCTCAAGGTAACAAAAATTGATTTACGCAGCAGAACTGCACACTGAAACATCCTCACTTGCTGCTGATGTTATATCAAATATCTTGAATCAGTTCTTTAAAATGAACCATTCATGAGGAAAATGTGGGCTAGAAATTCAGCCAACCTTCACTTGAGTGCAGACACTGATGCCAGTTTAATATTTTTTCATCTTAAACTTTGTTTTTAATCAGAAAAAAGAACCCTATACAAGTATATTTAACAGTAGTTTTAAGTATATTTATATAAATCCTTTCTATTTCAGACCTAAAATAAATAAATAGATGAATGACAGAAAGAGGGTGACTCTTAAATTGAACTCAACCTATATGTCAAGACTCAATGAAATATGAAGTTTCTTTTTTTAAAGATTTTGATGTTCAACGTTGAAAGATTGATCATGATATGGGACAAAACTGCTGCCTGTATCAGGAAATTACAAGGTACTTTTGAGCAAAATGTGAAGAGACAGACTACTTCATTTTTGGCAAGACAATGTAATAACACAACCAAACTGAACTCCTAAAAGAAAGTGCAGTCGGGCTACTTTAAATTCTCCAACACTCAGTTCTGAACCAAATCCTGCAGAAGATCTATGGAGATGACAGGAGCTGAAATCTGCCGCTTTCTTACCGATTCTTGCACCTTTAAAGCCAGTTTGATGCTTTGCAGCTGCAAAAGTCTCAGGAAAGTCTAGATGACCTCTAATCTGCTTCAGGGTTCTGCATTTGAACGTAACAATTTTCAACAAAAGCAGCCCTTATATCAGCCCTGAGATATTCAATCAATGTACACAAATATGTGCTGTACTCCCCATTCAGATACATGTGGGAGTTGCATCAACAAGAATGAGCTTCATTTGCTATCTTCCAGTTGTAAAGAAAGTGATTTCCACATCATGACTTGTCTCCAGCTCGCGCCTCCGCATCTCGCTCACATTTCCAGCTGTGAGAGCACGTCCCCAGCAGAAAACCTCCAGCTGTGAAATGCATGTGTGAGCAGCATCTGCAGGAAAACGCAAGCAAATTGGCTCACATTCACCTGAAAATCTCCTAAGTATGAAAACCGTTTATATTGCTGTTAGTTGTTCAGTTTCTATTTTTTTTAAACCAACTACTTGTAAAGTTTGGATATATGTTTATAATTTTCTGTTTAAATTTCACATTTTCTGACTTTTACATCTTTTTTCAGACTAATTGTATAGTTGTGGAATTACGCAGGATTAAAAAAAATCTGTTTAGCTGTAAAAAATAAAACTCAAACAAATAAAGTGACTACAGATTAGTAATCTGGCTTTTTAGCACAGTTAATTAGCTCCCTCTCCTACACTGTCCAACCTGTTCACGTTATCGCAGTAATCCATAAAGCTGTCTATCTGGTCTTCTTTGCGCTCTTTAGGGCTTGTGTCTGTATTTTTTACTATCATCACATCTGTGTTGCAGTCGCTCGTGGATCTCTCTGCTCAACCAGAACCAATTTTCAGCAGATGGAGCCACCAGAACATCTCATTTTCTATACATGAGTTAATTTGGATCCAGTTCTAATATCCTTACAGATATTTTCATGAATGTTTCTGTTAATCCTGTGTTGTTTCTGATACATTTCAGACCATAAAAGACTATCGAGTGACAGCTTTGTTTGTTTTCAAATATGTCATATAAATTAATTTTTAAATAATCATACCAGTATTCCTGTTTTTAGTGTAAAAAAGGCAGCCACTGCTGAAAACGTCGGGGCCAAAGTCATAAAATCTCCACTACTGAGTAGATCCACCTAGAAACGCTATGAAATTATTTTAGTCTTTAAATCAAACAGATGCTAGTTTCTAATTTTACAGACCTGAAAAACGCACAGGCAGATATTTGTGGAACAGCTCTGAGATGCACAAAAACTCAACTGAAGCTTTGCATCATCAAACTGTTAGGAAATTCATTATACTTCGACTTTAGCTGAAGGCCGCCTGATTAGAAAATAATTTATTTAAAAATGCACTACACCAACTCACAAGCAGTGGTTATGTGACCTTATGTCATGTTTGAAACTGGAAAGAATTAGATGCTCTCTTCAACACTCAACTGGTAAATTTGAAGAAACATGGGGGCCCTTTCTTGACTCATTTCAAAACATGCAATGATGTTCCAGATTACTTAAGTTAATTATTTTTATTAAAATGTGTTCCATTTCTGTCAGGGATGGGAATGCAGTGTGTGGACCTACTGGGTAGTGACCTGGGTGGGTTAAATGGGATTACTTCGTAGGGATTAATTTTCTGTACATTATTTTATGTCTGTGTCGGATAAATACTTATTTGTATTTACAAACTGTATGTATGAAAAGAAAAACCTCAATAAAAAGACAGTGATTAAAAATGCACTTCAATACTCGCACCCACAAAGAGGGGTTTATCAGAGAATAACTCCAGAATATGAAGGTGCAAAACATAGAATGGCATATTTGACCTAGATCAAGAACCACAGATGCAATTAAGCCTAAAGCTAAGTGTTTTCTGGGCACATTGTGCCATTTTATACCACAATCAAGTAACCATGTTACCTTCAGTTTTACAAATGCTGTATAAATCAAAAACTTTAAAGAAATTTCACTTCCATATCTAACTCCTTAAAATTGGCTTCTGTCTCTTTAAGAACCTCCTGTCCTTTTCGACACTCCTCTTTCAACGCATCATCACAATAAAACCTCTCCATGCCATCCATTGAACAAACTTAGGAGGTCAGTAGATGGACATTTCCACCAGGTGTTTGCTAATTGCTGCTGCCGCTAGTCTGGTGGAGCTGAGTGGGGGAGGTGCAGGAAAGAGCTGCACTGTGGGGCAGGAGGACAAGGGCTCCTCAAACATGCATGAATGAGCCAAAACATCACCCTGGGTATGTTTTTGATGACAAGACATAAAGCTCAAAAGCTACATTTTGCATAATAAGCCCTTTACCCATTCTTAGGCCTTTGTCATTTTGAAAATAAAAGGAAATAAAAGTTTTGATAAATAAACATTTTTATAGACTGTGAACCCTGAGATGAAGATTGGTTTCAACATGAAAGATGTTTCCACTAAAGACATTTGAATAAAATAATAAAACAAAAAACTGCTCCACTCTATAATACTAATACAAAAGATCATAAAATAGCAACACCCAAAGCCTTATAAATAAAAAATTCACCCTGGAGCTCATTCAGCTACATCTGCAGCCCTCATGTCTGTCTCTTTAAGACATTACCAGCAGGGACTGAGCCACTGCCACGACACTTGTGTTGCTGCAGCCAAACACACAATCAAACTAAAAAAGGGGGGGGTGGAGGAGTGGGAATCACTTGCTGAGCCAAAGCCAAGCTGGCACAAGACAAGTGCATAGACAAGTGAGTTTGTTTTTCTCCCCATTCTTACACAGCCACTCACACATTCGCATTCTTCCAAACAGAAAAAACCACAAGCTTCCCACAAATATCATCACAATCAAATTCTCTGTCACTCAGCAAAACCACAACAAAGTCACGACTGAACTAATCCATCAGAAGGACACAACCGCTTCAAAAACAGCATGAAAGCACTCCAAGATGAAGAAGAGCAAGAATACCATAAAAACCCTTCCTGCCCATGACTCTTTTTGTAAAAATATTTTTTCTTACTTGTTCTCATTGGTTGCATCGTATCGCGGCATGGGATCCAGATCATTGCTGTTGACATCATAGCTTGCTTGAGGATCCTGGAAGAGACACCAAGATGAAATCAAGTATATGAAACTGCAAATTAGCTTGTAATAAAAACAGGATGGATAAAATGTTGACAAAGCCCAGCACGGTCATGTCAATGGATCATCAAAACGCGAACCCAGCCTGAACAAACAGTTCACATTAGAGTCATAACGGCTCTGTAAATTGAATGCAATCGTAGTTAATCCACTATGCCGAGCATTTCAGCCTTCAGCATAAACAACTCCTGGCATTAGGAGGAGTTAATAACTGCAGCACAGGCCTTTTCAAACAGGAGAAATCACTCCAACTGATAGCCTTACCAGCTGCCTGAGGCTGAGATGTTTACCTAAATATCTGACAAACTTCATCATCCCTTCATCATCTATGTAACGAGAGATGCACAACAACATGGACAGCACCTTGCAAAAGTACAAATAGCTCATGCACTTTTGCTTTTCTTCTATTTTTATTATGTCTTGTAACAGAACACCATGGCGTCCTGGACACTTGTTAAGTAGAATTAAAAATACTTTATTTTTTTCCCTAAATGTTTTCAAAATGAAAGTCTGAAAAGAGGGGCAGATACGTGTGTACAGCACCTCTCACTTAATGATTTTTAGACCACCATATGCTGTAAGTTTTTAGAGGTATTGCTGTAGGTTTTTCAGGAAAAGTCTCTAAATAAATGTGGTTCTACTTATCATAAAAGTTTAAAAAGACAAATACTGTTTAAAAAGAAAATTGTCAGTAATAGTTTTACCCTGGGTAAAAATGAAAGGCTTAATAAACATTATTCTTGAGTTGGAGGTCATTAAAAAAAACAAACAAAAAAAAAAAAACAGTCCAGTCCAAAAAAAAAAAAAGCAGTCCAACGCCCCCGAGCCGGACTTTGGACATCCTTGCTCCAGCATCTTTCCACATCCAGAAACTGACATTTTTTCCTCATTTTCCATTGAAAATGGGGACGAAGCCTCCAGCTTAGTCAGACTGGATGTAGAACATTTGTTAGCATAAGTCTGCCATCGACTCACAAAGTTCACAACACGTTGTTGTCTTGTCAACGGATTCCTCCTGCTTAGCTCTCAATTTCTCCAAAGGAGATAATTTGATAGGAGCCTATTTGATAGGCTTCTCTAATTAAATGTATCCTCTGTTGGCCCATGGGTTTAGCTGGATGGTCATGTCTTCACATGACCATCCACGGTGTTGTCCCATACTTTCCATTTCGTGAATGTTTCTGTTAATCCTGTGTTGTTTCTGAGACTTCTTCGTCATGAATCTGTTTGCTCACTAATGTTCTCTAAGAAACCCTCTGAGGCCTCCACAGATTTACTGATTAGTTTTGCACACAACTTTTTGGAAAACCACACATTCTTTTTCCTGCTCCACATAAATATGCACAGCCTTGTGTTGGTCTAAAAGCTAAAAATATCAATAAAATACATTAAAGTTCAGGTTTGACTTGAGACAAAAAGTGGAAAACTTTATATTTACTTTTGAATTTATTATACTTACAGCCTACATATACTCTAACAAGTTTAAAGAAGCTTCCTACTAAAATATAATTTGTGATTATCAGATAAAAATTCCTTTTGAGGTTTAAATTTACAAATTTTTTTAGACTTTTATTATATATATAAAAAAAAGATCTTTCTATAAGCCTGACCTTTTAACCCTCTCCAGGCAGATGTTGCAGATTTGCAACAGCTTCCCAGAATTAATTGCATGTGAAAAAAAAAAAAAAGTCTGAATTGTATATTACTACCCCATATGATCATTTTCTCCAAATATCAGATTTTTCCTGCAACTACAACTTAATTTGAGCCTGAGAGGGTTAAGACACAATATACAGCAAGAGCCCACAGACTACAGTGTAGTTTGTATACCTACCCAAACCTCACATGTAAGCAACAGCACTTACAAAGATCAACACTTTGAAGTCACTGACGACACCAAACATAAACACACTGCCACTCATAGTCGCCCTACACGCGCATACATACACACTCACGTAGTTCTGAGAAAGGTCCGGGTGGGTCCGCTCAATCCCATCGTCCAGAATGGTGACCACCACGTCTTTACCCGTGTAGCCCCTCTTCCACGCCCCCATGATGTTCATGTCCGACTGGCAGTTGTGGACGTCGTCGCTGCAGTGCTGCAGGGACGGAAGCAGATGGAGAGGAGAGGTCAGGAGAAAATGGAGGGTAAATAAAGCTGTGAGGTGGAAAAGGTTGAGAACATTCCCACATGAAGGACTGCTAATTTACAGCAACATCCAGAGTAAACATTGCACAATCGGACATAAACAAGCTCAAACTTGTTTATGTTAGGTTTATTTGGAGAGCTTTTTTCCAGTTTCATTTACCTGGTCAAATCATACAGTCCTGAAAAAAAAAAATCTACCTCAATCTCATTTGTGGAGAAACCAACAACATATGGAAAATAAAAAGCTAAATTGAAACAATAACATAATTGAACTCTGCCATAATTCCATCCTCAAAAACATCTATAAGTCATGTAGAAAAGCCAGAAAGTAATAAACTAAAAAAAGCTTCATTCAATTCAGTCTGGATGAATTTTAGATGTTTTCAGTTGTCATCAAACATTTAACTTGACATCAGCAGTGATGAAGCAAAGTTTGTCAATAAGAAAACTACAAGTTGTTCTGCTCAAATTGTAATTTCTAAACTGAACAAATACACTCATACGTTAGCAGTGCTTTGGATTTCCTAGAGTGTCAACATCATCACATAACGTTGCAGCAATGACAGAATACCTAAGACGCGGTTGGACCACGTGGTTGTGGTCCCAACCTCTATGAATACTATTGGTTTATGTCCTAAGATTTTCACATATTGCAAGTTTTCTATCATGCAACTCTTGGACACCATTTAAAATAAGAGCAACTGTTTTGATTACTTTACCAGAGTAATGTAATTACATTAAGTTTCTCTTTGATTACTTTTTAAAATATATGGGTAAATCACATCTTCAGTTCACATTAAGCATTTGAAGCATCCGACATTATTGGTTTGAAATGTTAAGACTTCAGTGCAACACAGCTTTTATTCCTATTGCTGTCGTCACTGCTGCACCACAACTCCTGTCATTTCTGAGCACTCACAGTTGTGCGGGATATCACTGTCTCCACTTGTGATTTATGACTAGCCAAAGGGAGCACAGAGGCGGCTTGTCTTTGTGAGTTTATGGCGGAACTGTTTTCTTAAAGAGGCTACAGACTGTTTGGAGCACAACAGCATCTTGAAACTAAGAAAACATTTTGCAGTGCAGTTAGATTTGTGCCTTTTCAGCAGATATAACACACTTTAATCACCCGTAGCACCGGAAGCTCTAAAGTCGTGCAGGCTGGAGGCAAATGAGGCGGCAAACAGGCAGGTGGCGCTGTAAACTGAAACTGCTTACCGACACGCCCGTAAGTCAAGAGTAACTTCTGTAATTCTCATGAGACAATTAAAGGAAAAATATAAATAAAATGTTGGAAGCACTTTACTCTCTCTAGACTGCAGCTATATTTGAAGAACTAATTATCTACTCACTAGACAATTTAAAATGACATTATGTCGTACGACAAAACATTACTGCCAGGAATTTATGAGAGCAATCTCACAGTGTGACACTTGCAATAAAATTACACGACTGCTGTAGCTGCACAGGCCGACGGCGCCTTTTGTTTGAGTTGGAAATCCCTTATCGCTCAATGAAAACGTTAGTCAAATGTGTCCAATTTTATTTGTTTCCGGGTCAAAGTGAAATTTAGGTGCACAACTGTCAACAATGACTTTACCTTTTAGCCACTTAAAGGGGAGTTATTGTGTAAAATCTACTTTTTCGAGCTTAAGATCATGCTATGATGTTGTTGTCATCCTATGGCAACCACTCAGAGGCGCCTAAACACTTGATCTCACAAAGTGGCACCCATTGACACAAAGCTCTCCCTTGGAGCTGCAGCCTCTAATTCAAGTTTCTGCCTCACAGACCTCCCCCACGACTCATTAACTGAGCTCCTTCAGACTAGCGGCAGCTGCAATTAGCAAATACATGGTAGAACTGAGTCTGCTCAGTCCTACGCTCTTAAGACAGGGTTGTAAATGCCATTATAGTCGAACAAAGAAGATGGAGTGTCAAAAAAAGTATGAGCTTCTTAAAGATAGATGCGCAATTTCAAGATGTCAAATTACAAAGTTATGTTTGATATATGCAGCACTTTTATAACAACTAAAGGTGGCATAGTTACTTAATTGTGCTTTAAAATTGCACAATATGCCCAGAAAATACATAATACCATCCCACAAAGGAAATTTCTGTTCGTGTAAGTTAGAAAAAACCATTTTCATTGTTTCAACTGTACTGCTGGTTTTTTCAAGGAAAAGACAGGATGTCTTTTTTTTCTCCAACCCCACTGTAAACCTAAAAACATGCACAGAAAGTTCAGAGAGTTTCATCCTCCAGTTGAAATCCCCCAAAATCTCCGGTCAAAGTATCAGGATTTATCTAAATCAAGTTAACAATTGACAGAGTCGAGGACACTCGACCGGTCACATATACAAAAAATGTATACCTAAAGGAGCAATGATCTGATGGTGTACAGTGAGTAAACACCTGTGATAAGCGCCCAAATGCAACTGGTATAAATCACGCTTCTCCTAGTCGTTTTTCATACAGTAAAGAAGGAAATTTTTTCCATAAAAACAACCACTATTGCTTGATTCCAGAGAAAACAGGCACATAAATCCCTCAGCTCCACTGACGCTGCAGTAATCAGGGCCACATCACAACACAACCAGACCTTTGACCCACAAACTGGGGAAAAGTGGGCAGCACACAGACCTCTGAATATACAGTGTACTTACAATATACCACATGCTGCTCCACTTCGCATCATTGTAGAAAATGTTGTTCTGGGCCACGCTGTTCTGGGCGGGGCTCGTCTGGGAAAGGGGTGGGACAGGTTTGTAATCCCTCTTGATCCTCCTCTTCACCACCTGCTGTTCTATCCACTCCACCTAAAACAAGCACATATACACAGGTGTAATTTAGCAGAGATCACTACTAATAATTAAACACACAGTGAAAATTAGCCCTCAGATAACCCAATAAGGAAACAAGATAAAGTTCTAATTTATCACATGAATCAAATAAAACTTTGAAAAGGGACTTAACAGAAAAGATGATTAGCTACTTGTGATAACTAATTTCAGCTTGAAATTAAATTTTAAGCTGAGCTGGTGCTCTGTTGATAGCAACTTCACAATATATTTTGCAAAAGTTCTCAGGATCGATATCTCATCAAAACAAATTTATCTCTGCGACACAGAACTTCTACTTTCCAAATGACATAATAGTTGGATGTTCCCATAAAAAACTTGACTGATCACTTTTGATTTTTACCTGATGTTGCACAAAGAAGTGATGTTATTGGGGTGTTGCTTTAAAATAAATCCCAAAATTGACCTCAGTTCAACTAAACTGCAAAATGAAATTTCTTTGATGATCCCAACTGAGCTAAAAACGGAAGGTTCACTGTAATTTTCTTTTAGATATTGAAAAAATTTGGTTATTAAAAAGTATGACTTTTATATGACTTTACAGTGGTAGTAAAAATCTGGTTTCGACTGTAAAAGCAGCAAAGATTTTACAAATGAGAAAGGGAGATGATGATCCAAAATGTGTTTTGGAAAAAGCATCACAACAACCCAAGACAAAAAAATAAATAAATAAATAAATAAAAGGCAATCTTGTATTTTCTGGCTGAAAATCATTTGCTAAGAACTCGTAAAAGCCTCCCAGGTGACATCAATCTCTCAAATATGCGCTTGCTTCCAAGCACACGCTAGTCCTTGGAAAAAAGTTAATCCTGGTTTTAGACAGAACTTTCCGATTTCAAAAACAGCATTTTTCTGGATCAGAACAGGCCAGCTGAACCCACTGCTGAACTCTGCTTCCTTGTGTTTAGTCTAGCAGGTTTCATACCTTCAAGAGTTTACACTCAGACAGCAGCACAGAAACTGAAATGAGACCAGACACAACATGCATGGAGAAGAAAGGAAAATAGTATAGAATTGAAATTTGCGCCTAAACATATGCTACAAAGAAGACAAATCCCATTGCTTTGTATAAGTTTTAACCTTGACTGTTTGTTTATATTTTACCTTTGGAAAACTGGTGCTAAAGATGGCGTTTATAGCTAAGAAGCTTTCACTCTCTGAAGATCTTCCTGGTATTTTATCTAGTTTTTACACACACAGTACAGACTAAAATTTATTTAACGTAAGCAGCAAACTGAAGGAACGAGTGTGGAAGAGCCAATTTTAATATGAATCTTTAGCTACTGTGTTACTAGCTGGTTAAAAAGCAAACAGCATTTGTTAAATTTCTTCAAATAAATCTCCAAAAATGCTTAAAAAAAAGAGAAAAAAGAAAAGAAAAAAAAGTGGCAATTTAAACTAATTGTGATTCCATTAGCTGAAAAACATATGGTGACACAATATGCAATGATTAGCAATAAGCGTTAAGAAGACAGCTGCAATTTCTGTTGTTAAAAGTTAAAAAATACTGACAAAATACCTGGTAATTCTTTATGCAATTTCTTTAGTCAATATGTCTTTTATAAATAACCCTTTATAATCTTTTATAAAGGATCAAATTAAGTGTCTTTGTCATAGACTTGTGAACACAGAAGCCTGTACAATAAAACTAGTTGGCTTTAAACCTTTAAGAAACACCAATCAGGCTTTTACCAACTGGTACTGATATTAGACGCCTGATTTTCTTTAAGGAGATTAGAACAAGCAACAAATTTATCCTCATTTTGTTTTAATCCAGCAATTAAATTTAACAAACACTAAATATTAAATGAGGGGATTACAAGAGTTTTTTCATTTGTCCACAAACTTACATGTCCCTAATCATATCTAACTTTTTCTAAAGTCAAAATACAGAAAATGCTTTTAAAGAAGAGCCTTTTCTTTCTTGATGCATTTAATGAACATGACATAGGTCAGATTTTACGATATTCAATTTTGTTTCTGATTACAAGTCAAAGGTAATCAACAGAAAGCTGTGTAATTTCAATTACCAGAAAAAATTATTAGTGCATCACTGGTTTTTGTTTCCTTGTGCTTTTGGGATTTCTTTATAACTTTACTATTTATAGGTCAGAGTTTAGCAGCTTAAACAAAGATTTAATTACAAATACTCTAAATAATAGAAAACAACAGTCAGTGTGAAAATAAATGAAACCCAGAGAACCATTGATCAAGATCCATTGAAAAGATTAATAAGAACAATCTGGCTATTGTTAAAAGACATACTGACAATAAAACTCGCACAGGGAGGTATTTTGTCAAGTTACAACCACAAAACATGCATTTTATTGGGATTTTATGTGAAAAATCAATAGAGGAGGAAAATTAAACATAATTTACTAAATTTGAAAATCTAGAAAATATGTCAAGCCTTTAATTAAGCCCTCAATCTCTGATAACTAAATAATTCCTTTCAGAGGTTTCCTTAAGAGTAAATAAAAGCCCTCATATAGATAACTCAATCTCAGTATAAGATTGAGTTATGCCCAACTCTGATGTGCTTGAATGGCCCAGTCAAAGTAAATCCAGCTGTTCTATGAAGGAAAGAGGTTTATTAGCAAACATCAGTGCAGAAACAGCATCATGAAGTCCAAGGAACACAGCAAACAGGTCGGGGAGAAATATCACAGCTTTGAACATCTCACAGAGTCATGTTGTGATCCAACACATAAAAGTAGAAAGAATGCAACGACTGCAAACCTACCAAAACATGCGTCTTGGTAGGTTTGCAATTAAACTAAAAAAAAGTGGTGCAAATACAGCATTGTTTCAAGAAGAAGCCATTATATTGCCTCCCCTGTCTGCCACAAATTGCTAAAGAAAAAAATCAATTCATTTACATCAGAACCTTTCAAACTGAGAAGTGGTCAAGAAATGCAGAACACTACGAAGACCACAAAAGCCCAACTCTGATGTGTTTGAATGGCCCAGTCAAAGTCCAGGCCTAAATCTAGTTGAAAATGTGTGGAAAGCTTAAAACTGATGTTCATAGCTATTTTCCATCCAATCTAACTGAGATGGAGTTATTCTGAAAAACAGAACAGGAACAAATGTCCATCTCTAGATGTGCAAAGTGGGTTGAGACGAGCCACAAAAAACTAGAAGATATAACTCTAGTGGGATGGTAGGGTTATTTCCCTTAAAATGATGTGGAACTTTGTCTTGCTCTGTCATGAAATGTCATTAAATTAAAAGAAGTTTAAGGTTGTAGTGTGACAAACTGTAATAAAGTTCACATTTTACAAAGTGTTGTGTTTTCAGATATGTATGTCGTACTGTTGTGAAGCTGGAAGCCTGACTGTCAAAGTGATGCTCAGACAAAAAAAATAAAAATGAACATAAAGGGCAATCTTTTTTTTGATATCATATAGTTCACCAGACATTCAGAAATCCATGGTTCCCCACATATTACTCACTGTACCTCTGTAAAAGTAAAACATTTCTCTGCATCTATGCAGCCTCTGCAGATGAAGAGGAGAACAGGAACAAAATAGAAGAACAGAAAAGCTGATATGATGACTGTGGAGTGATTATCTGGTCTCATACACTGAAACAATCCACAGGATCTCTGGAGAGTTGGAAAGCGAGGCAACAAGACAAGATAAGATGAGAGGAGGAGAGGCGATAAAGAGCTGAAGAGAAGGAGTCCCAGGAGAGTGAATGAAAGAAGTCTGAGCTTGAAGAGGAGACAAGTGAAAAACAAATTGCATGAGGGACCAAAAGGGAACAAGAGGTGGGAATAATTGATTTTATAGTAAATAATCTGGATTTCTTAGCTACATATATTGTTTTCAATGTTGTGAAGAAAGTCTAAGAAAAAAAATAATAACACTTTCCATTTGTGAAGTAATTCAATAAATGTGCAGAGCACTGCGAGATATGAAAGAAAAGGAATCAAGGCAAAGAGAAACAAAATGATCGGAGATGGAGAAAAAGCCTGAAGCTTCTTCCATGTGCCGAAGGCTCAGCTCATTTCACTTCGGACTACTATGAGGACCATCAGCTTCAAAGTGACCATTTACACAACCCATTAGCTCCAAAGCAACTCCCACATAGTGTATGAGCCTTCCTGCAATTTGCAAATCTAAGATCCTTGAAGCCTTCCAAAGCTTTAATTGCACTTTTTGAAAACTAAAAGTAATTATTCACTCAAGTTGCAACACATATATCCAACATCTGAATAAAAATAAGACAATCTTTGCATCATTTACTATATTGTTACTAAAATTTAAAGGAGAAAAGACATTGAACCTTAAACTATTTTCAAATTAAACATGTTTACTGAATGTATGGCATTTATACAAAGCTCACTATCAACAGAAATGTGCAGATCTTTTAAGCCGATCTTGTCTGCTGAAGTCCAAAACTGTTCAGTAGCTTCTTCTGGAATTACCAGAATGTCTGATCCCAACTACAAAGAAGCAAGCTGCTTACAGGAAACACGTCCTTTTATGGAGCTGAGGCTGTGGAGGCCTGCAGCCTTCATGTTGATATCAAGCAGGCAAATTCGTGCAAGGAGAGATGGTGCAAGCTCTTGGTGCAAGCAAGAGCTGCAGTTGCATTTGGCCTGATTACCGTCAGACCCGTAGTCAAAACTAGAACCTCTCTGACAGCATGAAATGGGCTAAAAGATCTCCTCAAAAGAGTGGCAAGCCGATCAAAATGATCTCAAGAACAAATCAAGGACTCATCCAGGAGATCATAAAAAAATCCAACACACATTTCCCTCCATAAAAAAAACAACCTATTGATTCTCAAGCCTAGACATACTCTGACTGATGAGACCAAAGTAGAACTTAGGCGGTATAGGTGGAGATAAACTAACAACATTTTAAATAGAGATGATGGCAGTCAAACATCAGTAGTAGTATGATGTCCAGGGTCTGCTTTGCTGCTTCAGAATATGGACAATAAGGACGCACGCACCGATTCACAACATCTGACCATCAATTCAAGCTCAAGAACATTATGCAGTGATTCAAATTAAAACAGAAAGTTTACCTGTGGAGGTTAACATGAAAATTAAATCCAGACTACAAGCCGGTTGAAGCAAGTCGTTCAGAGATCTTTGAATGTATTAAGTAATTTAAATATGACAAAAAACAAAATAAATCTTTAAGAGACAAATACGCTTTATGGTGTAAACTGAAACTAAATCTGACAGCTTAAAAAACTAAAACAATTAAAGGTGTATGCACAAAAGCTGCTAAACTGTGGTTTATTCATGTCGACTTACACAAGTACAACAAAAAAAAAAGCACAAAAAAAAAGCAGTAAACGGTGGATATGTAAACTTGGATATCAGGATCTGATCAGAACTTTTCTAAACCATAAAGTTTTCTCTACTTGGTCATTTTTCTTACAGGCATATTGTTGTTCTGTCATATCTGTCCCACAAAACTCAGTCTCAGGTGTTTCTGGGACTATAATGTTGGTTTCATTTATGTTTTAGTACAAATGCAATGGTCTTTTTTAAAGAGATTTGACCAGAGGATGGATGGGTGGAAGAATGAGGAACACTTTCCTGGACAGACGAAGAACTGTTTTAAATTTTCACAGACAGTCAAAACGTTGTGCATTTTTATGGTCACAGAGTTCCCTAAAAAAAATTCTTCTGTTGCCACATCCTGCTTTATTTCTCATAAGTACATCTGTCTCTGTGAGTAATTACATGTTGTTTTTCTTTTTAAAAGTAGTAAAATGAAAAAGCTGACTGCAGATCAGTCTGCTGAAGTTCACTTCAACTTTTCCAGATTGGAATACAAATACTATTACTTACATAATAAAATAAAGCAAAAGTTATACAGTTATGATAATGAAATTTTTTTTATTTTATTAGGGAAATTGTGTGATGATTGGGATGTTCTGAATAATCCATCTATAATACATTTCATAAAACGTTAAAGTTATTCTTAAGTGAGGACAAGTGTACCCACTAAAATAAAATGGATATATTGTACATGCATTTTTTTTCTACAAAATGTTTGTTTCTGGTCCGGTGGCATTTTGACATGGGTCATATGGGCAGCTGCCCAGGGTGGCATTTGAAAAGGGAGTGCAAGAGAGGTGGATTTAAAAAGTTGATACTTATAAATTAGAAAAAGGAGGGGAAAAAAACCTCACTGAAACTTCAGGCTGACTTTTCTGCCAGTCATGCTGCTAGAATAGCTTTATCTATGCCCAACTGGGAAATCTGATGAAATGACTTCCTCACAAACTGGAACTGTACAACTTCAAGTATACTGCACAGATGATGATACATTTCTTTTCTGGGAATATATTTAAAAATGTATCCTCATTTTGCTTAATACCACAGGTGGGAAAAAAAGGCCATCCTCTGATTCTTTTAATCTACCAAGTGCTGTGGCCTTCTTGTTTGGTCTTCAATAAAAACAAACTACTGCTATCTAGATCGATTGAATTTTGTGTGCCAGAGTTTATCCAAACAAAAACAACACTGCCCATCGTTACTGCCCCTAAAGCTTGACTATATATTGCTCAAGTTGTTTTTGTGCTGGTTCTTTGGCCGGCTTTGAGGTGTGACAATCTATTTAGCCACTTAACTCCAATTTGATTGAACACTGGATTGCCTGCCAGCACCTCTGCTCCAATGTCAAAGTTCCTACTGTGCTTTTTCTTCCAGTTTGATTCCCAGTTATCTCAGTCTTCTACCCCTCTCATCTCTGCCCCTGATTTACTGCTCTCTTAGCACTTCTTTTTCATTACATTTTCTGCTTCTCTTATCCACAGATGCCCATTTGCTCCCCCAGATGGTTGTCGTTTTACTCGCTCCTATCCCTGCCTCTCCCCCCTTCCTTCCTCCCCCCGGCTCTCATTCGAGCTCTGTGTAAGGGTTTGCAGGTGGCTCTCTTGCTGGCTGGGTCAGTAACCAGGGGAAACTGGGGAAGAGTTCACTTCAATAGAGCAAATGGGAACAAATTGATCCACTTTCACTGCTGTTTGTGTGATGATGTTTGAGCTGCAGGCTACAAAAATGTAAGCTGGGAGTTTGAAGAGAAAGAAATTGCAAGCAGAATACTCAGAAATCTTTGGCCTGAGAGAAGAAGCTGGTTATTGCACTGACTTAAGTACATTTGAGAAACTAAAACTTTTTAGAGACTTCAGATTGGGTAAAACTGTGGTTTCCTTGCACACTGAGTCTTAATTTATGAATTTGTTAAATTTAAAGCAGAGAGGAGATTTGATACAAGAACTTCATATAAACAAAGATCTGCACCTCTGACTTATTATTTACAATTATTGGTCCAAATTTGAAATTTGGACCAATTTACAATTTGGCAGATTGTGACTTTAAATTATTTTAATTTAACACACAAGTTTGTTTCTTAAATAATAATTAAAAATAAGATTCAGTTTAAGGAAAGCAATGCCAACAGTTTAACTCTTCTCAAAAAAATTTTTTTTTTTCATTGTTTTTACACATTAAAAAAACTTGATTTTTTCTTGTTTTTTATTATTAAAATTACTCAGTTAAATCTTTGCTTACTGGTTTTCTGACAGGTTTCCACTGGTAATTTGATGATTTATCTTTATTGATGAGCTCCAAGTGATAGAGGTCAGAAGGCCTCCTTGCCATCACCCTAATCTTTAGCTCAATTCCAAAGATTACCAATCAGATTAAAGTCAGGACTCTGACAAGATACCTTTGAAATATTAATTTTACTTCCACTCAGAAGAAATGTGTTCAGTAAATGAGTAATTTCATCTAAACACTTGTGGAAACTAGTGAAAAAGACTGCAAACAGGACAGCCCAACATCCTACACAGCCGCAGAAGCCCTCAGCAGATGTAATTATGTACTAATCTCTGACAACACTTTAAAAGGACACAAAAGAAGGAAAATAATACTGTAATTATTGCTTACATTCAACATTAAACAGTTGGAGAGGGATTTCAGATTTGTATTGCAGTAGTTATTTCGAACAAAAACATGTTGGAGGGAACAAAGGGTTTATATAAAATGCAATGATTTATTTGTATTTCTTGTTTGGAAGTCAAAGCTCTGGAGATTTGGTCGAGTTCAGACATCTTTCTTTATCTGGATGCAGTTTCAGATTGGAAAAAACAAAGAAATGATGTAATGTACAGCATTGCTCATGCTGTCAAGTGCCAACTTTTTTGTTTTAATTTGATAAATCTCCTACAAGTTCATGTTTCAGATTTGGCTTAAAGCTAAAACAGTAATAATGTGGAATTTGGTTTCCATAAAGTTTATGTCAGTAAACTTCACTAAAAAAAGTTGTCAAATGGACAAGAAGTTCATTTCACTTTGAAAAGTATGACAAAATATTCAAAAACTTTCAAAAGTGATTTAAAAATTAAATATTAACTGTGTGAGGCCAAATTGTAGAACATTTTAAGACTGCCCTCTTCTCAACAGATCTGGTTATTTAAGGCAGGCTCCGGCGAGGGGAGGACGTTCTAGCGAAGCAGAGAGCAAGGGGGAGGATGTGAACAGCATGTACACGTCGGTTGATTGTCAGCGTTAAGACCCACCTCCTGGCTGTGACTCGTTGTTTCTGACCAGAAGCAGTGTGTTTCTGCAGACGACGGTAGGACCTCAAGGAAGAGGAGCTCAATTTTGTCACAGATTATCTGTCTCATACTGTCAGGACGTAGTGACAGTTTTAACAAATTTGTGAAAAATATTTTTTATTAACATTACCTATTGCAGCTTTAATATAATCACTGGGCTTCCACCCAGTCATGGTTGAATATTCACAAATTCACTTATTCTATATATATTGGCATAAATATCAAAAGTCAGATATTTGAAAGAAAATGTATGTTGGGAAGCTGAAATACTGCAGCACACCTTTGAAAGATAAAAATCATAACATGCTTTAAAATATTATACAAACAATAAGAGAAAAAATAAGGACAAAGAATAAAAGTAGATGATAAAAACTAAAAGTTTAGCTGAATAAAGATTCGTCAGCTGACTTTTAAAGTAGTCAATGCTGTCAATACCACAAAAAAACAAGAGAAGCATCTTATGCAGTCAAGGTGTGAAAATCTGGAAAGAGCAAACTCCACATTTACAAGTTTTGAAGCCGATCTGAGGACCCAACCAAAACCTCTGGTTGGCTGAGGTTCTGAGTAAATGTGTAAGGCTTTAACGGGTCAGAGACATAAATAAGGAGCTTCACCCGGCAAAGCCATAAAGGTTAACAGCAGCATGTTAAAGGGAACTCTTAAAGTACCTGGTAGCCATCCAGAAACATTAACACAGGACTGATGTGTGTGTCCTCTGCTTAGGTCTGGTAAGAAAGTGACACTGCAGAATAATGTAAATAAAAGGAAATAAAAGCATGGAGGATCTTTTCTAATCCATGTCCTAACACCAGCCTTCTTAATTTAGAAATATTTCTCAAGTGAAAGAAAGAGTTTCATACCAGCTGTCTTGTGTGATGGTTTAGAGACATGGACAGACAGGATGGGGCAGCTCAATCTAAACGGCTAATTTTAATGTGGAGAGAAAATACATGAAAATATAACAAAATCTCTTTAAATGAAAGTTAAAAGTTGCTTTGCTCTTCAGTGAGTAAAACAACCAGTTTGACTTGGTACTACTTTTAGAGTCATTCATTGACCAGCACAATACAGAGATGTTTTTTGTAGTTGGCCTTTAAGTTTGCAGAGATCTCAGGGGGCATTTTGCAGAAACACTCTAAATTCTTTAGGTTTCTTGACCGCCACTTGGCAACTCAGAGTTTCAGCTTCCTCCACAGATTTTCTGCAGACCGGAGATCTGGAGACTAAGGTCACCTCTTTATGTGCTTCCTCTTAGCCCCTTCTTTGTTGCCTTGCCAGTCTTCCTTGTTCTGGCTAAGGAAATAAAGTTTCTTCCTGAAAATCCCTAGATGAAAAATCTCCCCAAACAATAACTCTTCAACCTCCAAAGGTGACAGTATAAGTATCCACCAAACATGTTGGGCCAAGTTGGTCCCAAAGAACTCCATTTTGGTCTCATATGACTACAGCGCGTTCTCCCAAGTTGTCGCTTAAACATTTAGATGATCTCAAGACATTTAAGACAGGCTGTGATGTACGTAAGCCTGTATCAACAACAAATTTTGTGGGCAATAAGTTATTATTGCGTTGATGTTGTTTTGAGACCATTTTCAAGTAATATAATGACAATGCCAGAATAATGAAAAGTTTGTCCTCTCAAGACCAATAAACTTTAATTTTGTTAAAAAAAAAAAAACAAACTCACACTGGAACTGGGAGATATTTGAAATAACCAAATAAATAATAATATAAAACTTTAGCTGATCTGAATCTAGAGGCAATTCTCAACTGGATCATGTTTTTATCTTTAAGCCATAAACACATTAGGATTGTCGCAGTGCAGCAAGTCATGTTGACAAGGTTAATTGTTGTCACTCATAAATAAAAAGGACACGTCACACCGGGCCAGTGCCGACCTCTGGACTCTGAAATAACTAAAACAACAGAGATGTATTGTTGTGATGCGCATTGTGCAACTTCAAAAAACTGTCAGCAGTTGAAAAACGTAAAAGTGAAAATGGCTTTCTGTCGTCTTTCTATAAGATACAGTGATAAACTACAAGTGTTTTGTAGAACAATTGTTGTTCTTTTCACTACTGACAATTTAATCCAAAAGCTCCTGTAAAAATTGTCATGAGCATTTATTAAATCACCAAAACAAAGTGGAGAGGAGACTAATGAATGCCAATTTACTCAAGGAAAATGAAACAAACTTATAGGATAACTAATGTTTCTAATTTCATCAAGTTTTAACATGCATGGTTGTTTCTCCAAGGGGTCTTATCAAACCTTAAAGACTTTGATCTTTGAGCAGTATATCCTGACAGGTTTATCTTTGAGCTTGAGATGCCATAAAATTTCCATTTGCACTTCCTTGGGGGGATTTTCCAACAAAGTGGTTCTAGAACTAGCTTAAAAGCACTTGTTTATTCATGCTTTTAATCACCAATGTGTTCAATTTAATCACTAACAGAAGTAAATAAAATCTAATGTCACCAACTCTTTGTGAGGCCCAGCGTAAAAAACAGCTGTTCTGTGAAGGTGTGTGGTAGATATAGCAAAGACTAAACAGAGGGATTTAATTGAGACCTCAAGCGTTCAACTTTTTGATTTAGTTTAGCTTTTTATTATACAGATAATTTTTGAAGCTCAATAAATGCTAAATGTACAATGTAAACTGCAGTTAATTTAATGGTTTTAAACGTTCCCTCAGTTTAAATCTTCAAGATGTATTTCAGGAATTTAAAATGACTGCAACCAACAGACTCGCTTCTGCCACATGTAGGCTTCTTGGGATGCTTCTCGGCATCGTGACCTCTTTTTATATTGGAAAATGACCCGACAAGCGAGTGACACCACGGATAGTCAGGTGATATAAACTGGTAATCTGTGCTGCATCGCCATGGTAACATGCGTGCCAGTAAGTACTGGGGATGGCAGGGTGCGTCTTTTCATGGCTCTGCTACACCCATCTGACTCACTTGTACACACAAAAAAACGCGCACGGCTGTCATCACAAAACCTGATTGCAAAACATCATTAGCAGTGTGCCAGACTCAGCTGGAGCAAACTGGCCATCAGTTTGAGACCCAAACACAGACTGGTCTGCAGATTGCTCTGTAGGGATAAAAGCTGACAGCTCAATTACTGTACGGTCCAGGCTTTCTTCATTTAGTTTCTATGGTTCATCTCCCTTTCAGTTTTCTCTCAGTTAACCTTCTGTTCCTCATCCAATCTGTTAAAATCTGTATCTTAGCCAGCTGGCATCAGACCTGCATCCCACAGGCACAGTGTCGGGCCCAAGAGGGCAAGAAGACAGAAGAACCAGGACTGGAAGCAAAAAAGGGAATCAAAGGAGCATAGGTAAAGAACAATAGATGGAATAAAAAAAAACACAACATGAACCAAGCTATAAGACGACAAGGTGAATACCACAGGAGGTGACAGGTGGAGTCTCTTCTTTTTTGACTCTCTACTGTAGCTTAAACACTGTGATGCATCTTTACTGATCCTTACTGCTTATCATGCATTCATGTCTGTAGTTTTCCAAGTCAAGTCTCAGCTTGTATGAAAATGTGACCCACTTCATAAAAAAGTAGATCTAAACAAGCTTGAGTGTGAAAAATGAAGGCAAAATATGTTAAAGATAAAAGTTTAGAGCTTTCTACCCTTTTCTGGTAAGCAAACCATAACATTTAATCCCAGTGTATTTATATTTTATACCCATAAAAGAAAGATTTTGTACAGCTGTACCTAACTGCCTAGGGAACCATACTATCTTTGGGCAATACTTTAAAAAATGCAAGATCATTATGTTCAAATAACAGTTTTTCTGCAGTTAATTAACAAGAGAAAACTGACTTTTTGCTCCATAAAAAGTCTGAAAACATAATTTCATGTTCCTTTTCAGTTTAAATGAAATAGGTGAGAATTTCTAATAATAAACTAATTAATTTATTGGTTATGCCAATAAATTTAAAGCGACATAAATTTAAAGAGGAGCAGCAAAAGCAAATGAGCTGGATAAGCATTGCTTGCTAATAACTGATGGTGTCATCAGATAAGCTCTTAGCATCTCATGACAGTCACACAGCAACAGTCTTCAGTCAGAGGTTTGCTCAGATTGTTGTAAAACTGACTGCTGCCTGAGATCCTTCCTGCCCACAGCATCAACTAGCTCAATGCCATATGAGTTACAACAACATTTAACTTTCCTGTGGGAAGAAAAAAAGTCTTTTTGGATCGAATTGAATACTAGTTTGGGTATTTAGAATGTTCAAAGGCATATTATTTCACCATATCTGTGCTGTTATCTTTACAAACATGACATCTTCTTTTCCCTTACTGACATCATGATGAGTACCACAAACTGCTCGCCGCTGCGTGTCAATTTATTTACCCTGTTTTTTTTGTTGTTGTTGTTTTTGATGGATTATGGAGTTAAAGGACCACAAAAATGCTCACCTTTGTCTCTAATTAAATGCAGTTGTATGTCATTTTCTGCAGCTTTTATGTGTAATTCTCTATCCACTGAGTCTGGTTCTGATCCTGGGGCGAGTTGAGATGAGTCGTCCTAATTGAAGTGATTTAAAGTGCACAGCCAGGAGAAGAATGCAGCTTAAATGCATAAAAACAACCTAAAAAACATGTCTGACTTTCCCAGCCTATTTATTTTCATGGAATACAAAACAAAAAATATATAGGGTGTATAGACTTTACATTCAGTACAAAATCATTTTAATTTTATGTGTAGCTTGTAACAAAACTACTGTTCTATTTATGAACATTTAGTACTGTGCGGAAGCTTGTATTTATTTATCAACACCCAAGTCAGAGGTCTGCAACCTGCGGCCCCTGAGCTTCACCTGGTTCATTGGGCCGTCCACATTCAAAGTCATTTGCAACAAACCAGAGATTTAAAATATGACAGATATTTTAAAAAGGCAAGGGTTTACCTTTTTTAAAGCATTTTCTGCACAGAACTTCCATAACAATGGTGAAACAAATTATTATTTTTCATACATTTTTGATAATAAGCCACAAACATTTCTTTAGTTCCCAAATGTATGGGTCATTCCATATGGGAAAAAAATATAAACTTCTTTTTGCAAGTAAATGTTTGTCTTCTCAACATAAATCAATCCATTAATCAAACAAATGACGGACGTTATTGCTTACTGTACCTAGAATACCAAATTAACTTTAAATAGTTTAACACCAGTGAAACTAAATATTAGAGTCTGGAATGAAGATGGCTGACCATCAGCTATGAGAAAGATGAAATGTGCTGAATGAGAAAATTTTAATTGCTTTAAAAAAAATCATCACAAAGCTTCCAACACTCTCCTGTCTTTAGCTTATTGGGAACAGTAACCCGTGTCATGTGTGGCTATTTACTGTTATAAGACTCCAAAAGGTGGAATACAAACCAGCACAATAGCAGAAAAACATGTTCATTACAATGTTTTTATTGAATATTATGATTATACTGGTTATGATTACTACTTTCTTTTCCAACATCTGCAATTCGATGTATGTTTGCTGCTAATTACAAGTTATTTAAAAGATCTTTGTGTTTTTAGAAACTTTAACTTTGTGAAAATTTTGCTTTCATAAACATATTGTTAAAATGTGTCATTACACTCTTTGTTAATAAAAATCACACACTGTTATAAATGGGAAGTTTAACTTTGAAGACTCTCAGCTACTTTCATCCAACATGGTTGTTTTACACAACTATTACATGCATTTATCAGAAATATTAAATTAATACAGCATAATGCAAGTAAACTTGATTTGATTTTCAGCCATGGTAAAAATGTCTACTTTAGCATGGTTCCCTCAAGAGTAGCTTTGAAGGTTCTGCCTGTGAACAAAGGAATGAATACTTTACATAGCACATGTCTAAATAAGGTCAGGACAAAGGTTTTGGAGTACAGGCAGAAAAGTCTGCATCAAGGAAGATTTTTTTTTCTTTAGCCAAAGAACTTCAGTGAAAACTTTGTCAAATGTTGTGGCTGCATTTTGGGTCAAGCTGCACCTAAAGCCTCAACAGTCTGAGTGATAAACGAGGTTTGACGCACAGCAGTGTTCAAGGTGGAGGCCATGAACTTTGTACTGTGGCACAGTAAAAGAATCTGATTAACACGGTTACATTCTGGTTCCTTTTGAGGCAATACTGAACCTAACGCCAAAAGCTAGAAAATAGTTTATGTTAAAGCTGTAGAAATTGACATCTTGGAACAAACGTTATGAATAAATTCTGTAGTAAAATGTTTTACAAGAGTTTGAGTTTTTTGAGTTAGACATGGGCAAAATGAACTCAGAAGTTTAACTATGATATTGTGTGATATTACCAACTTTTAATGTGGAAACATTCAAAACTCTGGTCAGCAAATGAAGGTTTTGATTGCTGTATTGTAAATAAAGATTGTACTGTTGATTAAAGAGAAGAGCATAAATCAGTTTTAAAATGTAATCAAGCAATTTTATTATTATTTTAAATTCTAGACTAAATGACAATAATTTAAAACCCAAATCTGCCAGGGTTACAAGTAATTCTAGGTTTAACTGTGTAACAGTGTATGTTATATTACTTAGACAAGATTAACAATTTCTGTACATAGAGTGTCAGAAATGCAGTCCCTTTTTATATTCTGTACTTGTTCCTGTATTCTGTACTGTTTTCTGCAAAGAAAAAATGCTTCAACCTTCCAGTTAGACAAAACCTAATTTTGAAAGAACAATCTTCATCCACATAATGATCTAATAAACCGAACCACCTGCATGGCTCTGAGTAACACATGGAGTATCCTCAGCTGTCACCCTAAATAGCAGCTTGGTTACAGAGTCAGGAGAGATCCACTGAGTCTCAACCGAGTCAACTGAGCCAGTCAACCCATCGACAGACAGAACCACAGGCAGGAGCATGTGTCTACACAGCAGGTCTAGAGCAGGCCACAGGCTCACCTTGGGCTCCATGGAGATGAAACTATGGCGACCACGGCTTGATAAAGTTGATCTCTTGATAGTCCGACTGTGGAAGAAGTGATAGTGGTCTTTGAGGTCCCCAATCTGCAAAGCACATATGCAGACATTAATGCATAAATATCAATATGTTATTTGTTCTTATTGATATATTTAAGTAAGGCAGTGGTGGCATTTTTACTGATAAACCATCTTGAGACAACCAAACCATAGAACATAAATGTATTATTTCAATAAATCATATTATAAATGTTACCAGAGTTTTGATACAACAGTGACCAAAGCTACACATCAGGATAATATGTAATTGAAACATGATATTATGACGAACTAGGAGTGGGCGGGAGATATGATAATATTTGATAGTCTAGGTGTTTTGAGATAGACATGATGGTTTGTATTTCCTTGATGTCAATTTCATAAGTACAAATAAATACAAAGAAAAGCTATTTTCTCTAGATAGAGATATGTTTTTTTTCTATTAGAGCAATTCTTTTATGTAGAGAAAGTATTAATGACTTAATTGAAAAAAGTTTATATCGTTTTCCATAAATAATCCACATTTTCCTTTTTTATCATTACAGATTGTCAACACTAAGGATGCACGATATTATGAAAATATTCGATAATATCTTTAGATTGTAATAATACAATTTGCAGTTCATAAATAGCAACAGAGCAAACAGTGTTTATCCCTTTTTGCTCTGCAAACATAGACCAGACACAGTCTGTCCAGCTACAGGAACAAAAAAATAATTATTTCTACCAAAAGGTTTTATTGAAAAAGCTGATCCTGACTGAGGCGTGTAGTTTTTAAGCCTTCATGACTTGAGCATCATCCAAAACTTTTGCTGCTTAAAAAAAACTGATAATACCATATTTGCAAGCATAATACATTGGCTGCACTTGAAATCTAATATTCTACCAAATATCCCATCCAAGCAGTCCTGCGAGATTGTGATGTATTTTGTCCCTTTGTTTGCTTTTGTTTAGTTGACTAACAATGTCTGTATAATTTTATAACAATCAGAATCACAAGTCTCCATCTATTTTAGAGGTCGTAACGAGATTGTTTTCCCCAAACCAGTTCAGATGCTAATCGGTGCTCCACTGGTTTCAGTGACTGCATGAGTTTCACCACAGCCAGATTTGGCTGCACTGATAAACTGGTGCATATCTCGGCAAAAAAGACTAAGCTGAGCCACAGAAAAGAACCGCTTTCTACGTGGAGATCAGAGACCAACAACCACATTAGAGAAACATTTAACACCCCTGAGATGGTTTCGTCTTTGATTTGCCTAATTTGAGATAAACTAGAAAGCCGCCAGGTTTTAGATTAATAAAAATTTGATTAGTTCTTGCATAATGTAAGTTACTTGGCTCTTGATTTTGAGTTGTTTATCTCTACAAGTGACTACCAAGAGTTAATTTAATGTTTATTATAATGTTTGTTAATATTTCTTGTTCCTAAAAGTTTAAAAAGAACAGCAATAAAAGGTCAGAGAAAAGGTGAAACCCGAGACAAAATGAAACACGACCTTTGAATGACTGTGGGGGAAAGGGGACAAATGATACACAGAAACAACAATGGTTGATAGCAGGCAAGCTGCTGTAAGGTGATTAGTTTTAATAATTGATAAAGACCATTCAATCCTTCAGATGATCAAACTGTCATGGCTGCCAGGGGTCCTGTGGTGCATCGCTGCTCCACGGCAGAGATCCACCACCACAGAGTCCATTAGATCAGCTTTTAACTCCAACACACGGCCGCGTTTTCCAGCTTACTCTGAGAGGAGATGGGAAACAAGTAACTCCAAATAGCTTCACATCTACACCCCTTAGCAAAGCTTCAACATGTCCTTATCGCCTCTCTTTTTAATCGCTTTAAAAAGAGGCTGGAGTTGTCACCGTAGTTATGACAACCTGTGATCACAGGTATACATGCAGGTACTTCCAAGGGCAACAGATGTTATCCAACTACAACAATCTGCTGTAAGTTCTCAGTAAAAATAGTAGAATGATGTGGAGGCTGAATGAGAGGGAGAAAACACAGGATTGTGGATACCCAATGCTTTGTAACCTTGACTTTTCCCCCAGATTAATTCAATTTTCATCTCATCTACAGATTTCTCTAGGGAACTCAACAATACACACACATTGCCCAAATAAACAATGATGTAACAGCTCAGACGGTCAACTAGGAATTCAAACTTTAATCACATTACTGCTTTCCTTTTATATCAAACAGAGGGACAATCACAACACAAGAAGCTGAGAAAATTACACACAAATCTACTCTGAATTTACTCTGCCAGATTCAGATTAGTTTGCACCACTGGCAATTCAAACCCAATTTAATATCCTCACATTGCCATTTTGTCCTATTATCTGCCACCCTGTGTGGATTGATTATTGTTCTGATCACTTCATAGACCAGGTGACTAATGAAATATGGCACAATATGTTCACACGTCACCAGAATTGCAGCAAAAGGACAAGCTGTAGTGAGTCCAGACAGAGCAGAAATCAGGGTTTTAGCCATGGACGGTTGTATCAGAAGAAGAAACGCATCTGAAGAGACCAGGTTTAAAAAGAACCGCTCAGTGCCGCACCTTGAAGGAAATTGTCTGATGACACGGCTAAGAAATGGATCTCAAAAATTAACAATCTCAAGAAATTCAACAATCGAGAAACAATACAACTGATTTTATCAATCTGGAAGAGTGACCAAGTTAATTCTAATAATTTAGGGCTCCAGCTAACCACAAATACAGAAACACTCACACTTCTAACAAGCAGTTTTCCAACCAAAATTAAGTCCAATAACCCAGCAACAACTCATCCAGGAGCTCAAAGATAAAGTCGGCAACATCTAAAGTGAAAGCATTCATGACTCAACAATAAGATAGAGAGTGAGAAAACAAATTATCTATTGGAGCTGAAAACCACTGCTCAGCTGCTTACAAAGGACACAAATACCTGCCTCACATTTACTATAATACATCCTCATGATCCCTAAATCGCTTGGGAAAGTATTCTGCTGACTAGCTTTTTAGGACATGTATTCATTACATCAGGTGAAAAAAAACAAAACAAAAAGATGGTCATGCTGCCAGTTAAACTTGGTAATAGTGTGATGCAGAGTTTAGAGCTGCTTTGCTGCTCTGAACTATAAGGAATTTGCCTAATTATTGATGGAACCAGTAATTCTGATCTCATCAGAAAATCCTGGTCGCCCAGTGCTAGGACAGTGATCAGCAAGTCCATTTTGGAATGACTAAAATAGAAAAACGATGTTTATGAAAAAGCCTAGTCAAAGACCATCTTTAAAAAACAGATGAGGTGGTATCACCTTCAGCAGGCTTTTCATACCGAAAAACCCTACAAAAACATTTCAGTGTGGTAGCAAGAAAAAGCAAAATAAATCTGAGGGGGTAATAGTAGCATAATTTTTAGAAGACTTTTATCAGAGGCACAAAACCACTTTTCCTTTCAGCAGACTAGGATTATAGAAAATTACTTGATGCATCAACTTGATGTAGCAGTTTCCTTTTTTACCAAAAAAAAAAAAAACTTGGGTGCAAGACAACCAAAATTCAATATCACGAAACTGTAATTGGGTGAAATGATCAGCACCATATTCTGCCTGAGCATCAACAACAGAATTAAATTGTGAACAGAAACAAGCAGAGGTGGAGCAAAGTCCATCACAAAAAAAATGAGAAGCACAGAAACCTAAGCAGCACTGGTTTTAGAAAATGCAACATTTCACAATACAAAAAAACCCAAAACTTTTTAAAATTATTTTATCTGAAATGTTTTCTGGATTCCGTTCTTACCTCCTCTGGGTTGTCAAGTTACCTTTTGAGAAACTTGCAGATTTAATTTTTAATGGAATATTCCTTTATTTTTTAGACTGCATTTGTTTTCTCCAGTTTTTGTCAAATCCTAGAACCTTTCCTCCCTTAACCCAGTAACCAACAAACAGTCTGCAAAGCATATTCTGGAAGCCCAATAACAGGAGAAAAGAAAAAGAAATGCCCTGTACGAATCACCATCTTCAGTTGTTATTGATCCAAGCGTCTCCAGTCTGGCTCCAGGTTATGACCAACCCTCTCAATGCGATCCACATCCTCTCCCATCTCTTCTAAACACCAATTTGGACGGATATCCACGTCTGGGGCCTCATCAGCTGATTTAGACTCAATTTGAGCCAGTGTCTTAGTCTGGGAAGGGGGCTCCACAGCTAAGAGGATTACCCAGAATTCCCCAACGAGGTGCTCTCGTACGCCATGCCAACTCTTTTCATCCATCCGTCCATCCATGGTCCCAGCTTTCAGTCCCTCATTCTGTCATCTCTCAGTGTGTGCTTATCTTTGTCTGATTTCCTCTTCCCAACCCTGTAAAGAAGACCATATTGTCCCTATGCAGCATTTTTTCCTTCCCATCCCCCTTCGTCTTTCTTTAAGCACTTGATCCCACTCCCAATTAAACCCCTCGTAATTTAGCATCCATATTGTTGTTTTATCCTTTGTTACAAGCGGCCAACTTGAGCACTCTATGCAGGTTTAAACTACAAAACCTGCACATTAAAGTGAAAAATCAAACTTAAAAACATATTCCAAAATTAATTTCACAGTAATATGAAAGTTGTGCAGATAAACAGGCTGAGGGTCTGCTATGACAGAGATGTCAGAGTTCAAATTAAGCAACCAGAGCGTGCTGCTATCAATCCCATGGGAGCGGCTTTCAGCTGACCTCAAAATAAGGAAGTGAAGTGAAACTCTTGTCTATGAGGTGTCAAAGTCCAATGAGTGCTCCATATTGAGATGGAAATCAGGGCGAACGGCAGGGGTTGGGGGCACCAACCCACTCTGCCGGGGAATTCCTATGTGCGAGGGGTTAGTATGGAAAAATTGGGAGCGTGTGTGTGTGTCTGAGAAAGGGGGTGCAGGGGGTGGGGAGAAGAGATTCAACACATTAGTTGCTGTCAAAGAGAGGGGATAAACGAGGCCATTAAGGCCTACTCTCTCTGGGAGTACGGTGGGTGGGCAGGCTGGGTAAGGTGGAGAGGGAGGGGATGGTGCTGGGGATTCAATAGCTGTTGACTAGGCTACCCCACAACAACCTGTCAGAATGCCCCCCCTCCCCATGTTCTGTGCTGTCTGCACACCCAACACTGGCAAGTGCAGGCATGAGCTGCCCATGTATGATGGCGGTACTGGAGTGTGTGTGTGGGGTCCACATTTGGGGTTTCTTTTGTTGGCCACTCTTTCAACTTTGTCAAAACACATGTAGAAGAAAAGGGATAAACCTCCTGACACCGACACAGCGTCCTGCTGTTAGTTACTTTCAGTTTTCCTTTTTCTACTTCTTTAAATATGTTCTTGGAAGTTATTTTCTACCACATTAAACAAAAGCCCCTTGCTTTACCGCATCAAATCAACTGAATGCGGGAGGGACTTGAACTGCACATACAAGTGCAGTTTACCCAATTATTCATGCCAGTAGATTTAAAATTATGTTTTCAATCACCCAAAAAGTTTGTTTCTAGTTCTAAATCACACAGGCAGCTCGCAAAAGATAAGCAAAACAGTGTGGAAAGAGGATCAATTTAGAAGAATAAAAAAACTTTGTTTTTATTAAAAAACAGCAACACAAGCATTAGCTTTATATAATTATTTACAATCTTATTGCTGACCAATTTTTTGCACGTTTCCACTTGGATTGATGATCTCCAAGTCTTTGAAGTTGGAATACCTCATTGCCATCACCCTAATCTTTAGCTTCCGCCACAGATTATCAATACAATTCAAATCAGAACTCTGGCTGGATTGCTCCAAACATGCTGGTCAAATCAAAAGAGGACTTTGAACCTAAATCTGGCAGGGGTATCAATAATTTGGGGCTTGCCTCAAAATTAGGTAATTCAAATCTAGTAATAGATGCCAATGTTGGATCAGTTACAGCATTTTAAAATGTTGCAACATTTTAAAATGCTGTACTATCATTCTCAAAACTTTGGCATAATAAGACGATTTGTGAAAGCACCAGTCATTTCTCAAAGGGTAGAACCTATAAACCAGGGCTGCAACACTAAAAGTTATGTTGGAACATAATGTGCTTTCTTTCTATTAAAAAGTTCTCCTGAGGAGAAAAAAGTTGCTCTTTTTTTTAATCCAAATTCTCCATGGGAACATCATCCGTTATTATCTCTCTCTCACACACCCTGCCTGTTGTGTAAGCTGGATCCACTCCGGACCTTTAGGTGTCCAAGATCAAGAGCCAAGCAGCGCTGGCTGCTCTCACGTTTGTGTCAGGAGGAGCAAAAACACAGGAGACAGCTGTGAGCGAGGCACAAAGCGAGTTCACTGTGTCTTCTGAAGTAATCTGCGGAAACCCAGAGAGGAGGCACCTGTTGTACCATCCTGCTCTCCGAGTCTTTGTTCCCCGCAGCTCCCCTCTCCTGATCTGAGGTCCGGAGAGCCGCAGAAAGAGTCAGGAGAGGAGGTTTTGGTTCAGGTTCCTACTTGTGCCTCGTTTCAAATCTGCGTCCCACTCGCGCGAGTTTAAGCAAACACGAAGGCACAAACACAACTCTGGCCGGGGCGCAGTCTGTGACTTACCTGTCCCATGTTCCTATAGCCATATTTTTCCGCTATCCGATCGGCCACCTCGGGTCCGCCGGCTATCCTGACTGCCCAGTGGTTCGTGAAAAGCCGAGCTTTGCACGGCGGGGACGCAAAGCCGAGATAGAGCGCCAGGACGCAAAGGAAGCTCCTTCTCCAAGCGGCGTTGTGGACCATCTTCCCCCCACTTTGAACCAGACTCTTCTCCTCCTCCTCCTCCTCAGCCGACCAGGCAAACAACCAAACTTCTCTTCTCGCCAAGCAAGACTCTCATAGGAACACAAATATCCGGGATGAGGGGGGGGGGACAGAAAAAGAAAAACACTCCGAGGGAGAAAGAAAGGGGCAGAGGGAGGGAAAGCTCCGAAGAGGGGAAAAAATACACCTTATCTCCAAACCTCTGCTTTCCACATGGGAGAGTTGGAAGTTCGTGTGCCCTCTCACTCTGCTCCTCTCTCTCCCTCTTTTTTTTCCACGGAGGACGAGGAGGAAGTGCGTGCGTGTCTGCGCGCCGTGCGTAATCACGCGCGAGTTGGTGCGGGTGTGCGCGCGCGCGCGGAGCTTCTCAAAGGACAGCTTCTCTTCTCCACCAACTACTCGGATGTTGGTCGCTCAGCGCATCATGCTTTCATGTGGCGAAATGGCTACAGCGCCTCCCCGCAAATAACTGGCTGACAATCCGGAGAGTAGAAACAACTACAGCCGCGGGGTTTCCCTCCCAACTCCGCTGGGTCTTAAAGGCACTCTGTTTGAGTTCGCAGCAGACGCAGTTCAGGGGACGGGTTTAACGCAGGACGGGGGCCAACTTCAAGGACTTCATCCAGCGACACCTCCCCCGGAAAAATAATAATAATAATTAATTAATTAATTAATTAAAATAAAATAAATCTAGAAGTTGTTCTATCACAATCTTATTTTTATTTATTTATTTTATTTTTATTTTATTATTATTATTATTTATTTATTTTTTATCACTTTGGAGAAACAGTTAAATAAATAAAGCTAGATAGGGGCCCGCGCATATTTTGGTATTGACCAACAGTGGAAAAACATAGAACAAATTGTTGTTGGATATTTATTTAAAAAAAACAAAAACTAATACAGATGAGTAGATATCTGAATTTGCGTTGATTGAGCTTTTCGTGTTTAATATTTTTAACAAACGTGGCATTATTTCTTTTATATAACGTTTTTATATAGCTATTGCTACTTATTTGATTGCTTCTCCCTTCACATTTCACGGGTCGATCGCTGCACGCCGGTGGAGCATTTGCGAGCACTTTGTCCTCTCTCCCGTGCATGTGGGATCAGTCCGGGTTCCTCCCACAGTCCAAAGCAAAACTGTTAGTTCAATTGATTAATCTAAAATGCCCTTATGTGTGAGAGTGTGCGTGTACGGGTGAGCCTCTGTGTGTAGGCTTGTGATGGAACTGCTGACCTGTCCAGGGTGCACCCCGCCTGATGACTCTTGCCAACCTGCAACTGCAAGCCCTGGATCAATGCACTGGTTGAACCTCAGTGGGAATATTCCCCAACGATTATAACTATTCATAAAACCTTTATTTGTAGAAACATTTGTAAAAATGGTTTCTAATGTTTCAGCTAACAGGGCAGCCTTAGATGAAGACAGGTCTGAAATATGTTGCAGACTTCAATTAATTTACTTCGATGGCAGATTTTTAAACTGTTATCGGTGAAATGGTTAAATGACTTCAAGGTTTTAGCAATCTGTGATTTTTTTATGTTTCCATTTTTAAAACTTTAACAGAAAAACAAACCTGAAGCATTTTTTTTTTACTTTAAAGCAAAAGTCAAATTAACATTTATGTTATTTTAAATTTCTAATTTCTGACTGTTACTCAGATTTTTAACTTTAGGTACTATTCTTGTATTTCTGAAATAACCTGGAACAAAGTGAACACACTTGTAGACAAACTGGAACATGTGTACATAACACATCATCTGCACACATGAAAATGTTGTGTTATGCACTAATTATTAGCACATCTGGGGACTTAATAGATTTCACACATTGCACTGTAAAACCTCTATTAGCAAACATGTCGCCTCAGTGTTTTAACACATAAAATGGAAGGAATTAAATTTTTAACATCTCGTGTTGGTAATAGTATTTCGCACCAGCAAACCTCGCTGTTTTCTGACTCAGAACTAAGTCGGATTTGACATAATTTCTTATCCTGAGCTCTGATTTCTGTGACAAATTGAGTGCATCAATAGAATGCAGAAAACAGGCTTGCTATTGGTAACAATATGTATTTCTCCTTATGTCATGTTTTCAAACACCATAGCTATGTGTTTGCAAATATACACACATTAAACACGAGCATCTGTCACTACGTTTTACATATTCTTCTCCTTGAAAATACATCTTGCACATTTGAAGTGTCTGTTTTCCCTTTAAATTGAACCATGTTTGTAGGGAAAATGCATTTTTGGGTTGAGCCGCATCCTCTCTGCTAATGCCAAACAGCTTTTGGTGAAGACAGGGTGATTGTGTGGGGCAGCATCTTCCTCGCTGAAAAAAAGCAAAGCTTTAGCAGTTGAGACAGTCTTAATGCAGAGCGATATCAAGATGAGATTCTGGAGCAAGTGGCACTCACCCTATCCATATCTTGAAATAGCAGTGACATCCTCCAAGATGCTTACCCTGTTTACCCCAAAAGATTGGATTTCTCAGAGAAATGCCAGAAACTTTAGGCGTGAATAAGATGAAACACCCTGGTCTAAACTCCACTGGATAGTTGTGAATGAGTTTGGGTGTGCTGTTCTTGACAGAGTTATCTTCATGGCAGAGTGACCAAAACAACCACGTTGTAGACCAATATTGACACTGACTTATTGTTCTTTGTGGATGTTTGGTTGCCATTGATGCCATCATAAATGAACTGACCAAACAGTCTGTGATACAGATGTGATTTATTATGTTAGCACCTTTAAAACAGTCTCTCAAGAATAAAGCATAAACACCAAAATTATTTTTGTCGTTTTCAGACCCTAATAGAGAAAGAGTGTACATTTTTCCATTTGTCACAGGGAAAGCTAATTAAAAAAAATTGTTACAGACAAACAGTTTCATCAGTAAACAAGTAGGAGGCACAGATTACGGTTCAAATACTTCTGTCTCTGCTGTTGAATGCAAGCTTTGTCAGCCAGTAGACCAATATTGACACAGACATACCAATGTAAAGTTGAGTAAACTCTGGCCTCCAACCCTCCACTGAAAATCAGTAGCACATATGAAACAGAAATATCAAAAGATTCCCATCTTCTATGAAGAAGGAGGATCAATCAGTTTGATCATTTTTTCATGATCAGCAGTCTGTCAGGTGGACTATTTGTGTGGGCTATAAGTGGGCACATTAATTTAAGAGGATTTGTCACCTGCTAATTTCTTGACCCTGAGAACAACTCAGGTGTCATTACCACAGCATTGTTCCTTAAATCAGCGGAGCTCTTGATGTCATGCCCCTCATCACAGAGAAGATCACAGCTGACTAAAAGCTGTCATCATGGAATGTGCCGCTATTATGTGCCGCCGAGCCATTCATCCAAGGCCTTTGTTGACTGATGGCTTTTTGTTTGGCAGCAATTTTCCAGAGATGTCTCAGTGGAGAGCAAAAACTCTGTTCTGCTCGGGACACAAGTGAAAATCAGCATAATAGCTCTAATTAGAGACAGTTTCTTTCTGAATGGACCCCAGCATCACATTTCACAACGAGGAGGACAAGAGCATATCATTTACTTACATGCTAGAGACCTAAACAAATCCAGTAGCAGTTCTCCATTCAGCTGCAAGCAATTGTTTCTCTTTTAAAGAGATTAAAAAAAAAAAAAATCAAACAGTAGGGATTCATTTTAGCATCAAATCAAGTACCCCCATCAAGACTCTTCCTTTAGCAACAGGAGTGTCAAGTTTCCATTGAGATCTTCAGTGTTGCAATATGTTGTGTGACGGCTTCACAGCTCCACGTGTTTCCCAGGGAAGAATGAACTGTGTGAACCTCAAAACCATCTTTGTCTACATCTGAGAACGGAGCAGTCGCAAGTGTCAGCAAATACTCTTAGGAGCATTCCTGTGTGCATTCCAGTGTCTCAATGAAATAACAGGGTGAATTGTGAATAATGTGCCAAAAAAAAAAAAGAGCCCAGCAGACAACTTGCAGCATCCAGTGAAACATTACAATGGAAGACCGGGTGGGAAACTGCACCCACGCAGTTTTATTCTCTGTGGGTAATTTGTTCATTCAGTTTCAAGTTCAGCATCACAGGGGGACATCTATCAACAGAAACACGTGATCAAACAAGTCAACTCCTCTGTAATGTTTTTAGCCATTGTCTGACATTTTCTATACACTTTTCTCGTTTTGCAATATTTCCGTTATGGCTTTTTTTTTTATCATCTCATCTTTAAATGACCCCATGTAACTATCAGCTGCCTCAGGTCCTTCCTTTATACCCAACACATCATTGTGGGTGGGCTGCAAGGGGTCTTGGGGTTAGCCTTTTAACTTCACTTTGACTTTTAACCTTCTTGCTGTAGGCTCCCACAATGCATTCATAAAAGCACCTGTCACTCAGTTCAGCTCTTTTTATTCCACGTCCAATGTCTTTTCTTCTTACAAGTTTTCTAATTCACCACATTCTATAAAGGCTAGTTAAGTTGTCCACATACTACTTAGTTCGGATGCAAGAACAAAAAAGTTGCCCGCTTCATTACAGACAATTCATATAAATTGTCAGCAATGGCAGACCTGAGTTTATGTATAAATCTAAAGTTTCTTAGGAGCTGTATACTGCCATCTACTGGTATTTAGTGAGACTTACACCACTAAGAACGCATTTTAGTATGTAGTGTTTGTTTTGCACTATCGCAGTCTCCAGTTGTGCTTTTCCCATGCTGTGCAAAAAGGATTTATGAATCATGTTACATCTAAAAAAAAACAAATAAAAAACATTCACAATTTATTATACTTAAGACTTAAATTCTTGTAGTGATGACTATGGCTTAGAGAGAAAACAGAATTGGGTTGTGAGAAAATTTGATAAGCTCAATAAAAAGTATATTTTTTTAAGAGAAACGTCAGGCTTCTGAAAAATATGAAATACTTCTTCGCTGCCAGTACTTGGTTGGGTCTCCTTTTGCACAAATGACTGCATCAATGCTGCGTGGCATGGAGGTGACCAATCTGTTATTCAGCTGAGATGCAACAGAAACACGTTTCTCTGATAGTCTTCTTGACAACTAAGTTTTCTATGGAGTTCAGGTCAGGTGAGTTTGCTAGCCATTCAAGCACAGAAATACTGCAGTCACTGAATTAGCTTTTATTACCACTGGCAGTGTGAGCAGGTACCAAACTCCTGCTGGAAAATGAAATCAGCCTCTTCATACAGCTTGTCAGCAGGAGGAAACAGGAATTGCCCTAATATTTCCTGGTCGAGGGGCTGCGACTGAGGACTTAAAACACAGTGGACCAGAATCAGATGGTCCACTGATGGTCAGATCCACTGACCATCTGATTCAGTGGATCTAGCGATCACTGATTGTGGAAACGTTTGACAATGCAGATTATGTGCCTCTCAACTCTTCTAGACTTTGGGACCTTAACTTCCAAACGAAATGCAAACTAGTCTATAAATTCAACCAGCTGAACATGGCATCTTCTGCAGAGGAGACAACAGAAATCACATCAGACTGTGGAGATCCACTATTCTCTTCCTGATTTTCCTGACATCCCCCCACCCCCAATTCTGACAGTTACCCACATATTTAAAAGAGCTTAGTAAAAAAAAAAACAAAAAAAAAACAAAGAACAAAAAAAAACAACAGTTGGTCCATAATTCTGCACAAATTCTTAAAATTATTTTAAAGTAAATTCTTAAAGGAAAAATAATCTGACTTTTAGCACATCCTTACTGTTCTAAAACAAGAAATGTAGTCTTATGATTCTCATTACTGACAAGGTTTGGAAATGCAATGTTTGCCACTTACAATCCATATCTGCTTCTGTACCTCAATTTTACAGATTTCAATAAAATCCATTCACAGGATCTCACTGCACTGCACCTCATCTCCACTGAACAACTTCCTACTAAAAGAGCCAAGAAAATGTGTCATTACCAAATATTTATAACCAAGCTGAACTTTAACAAAAAAACAAAACAAAAAAAACCCATCTGAAATATAGCCAGTGTAAAAACTGGCAACCATAGAGATGAAAAGACGAGACAGAAGTTGGAGCTCCAACTGCTCAGAACTTTATTTTGAGAGAAATAAGGGTTAAAATTAAATTAAAATATAAAATTTGGTTGGACAGGTCTTGTATGTAGTTTTTAAAAAGGGGAGGTATGGACACAGGGGTAGAAGGCAGCTTCCAGGGGAGGGAGCTAGACGGAGGGAAAAGATATGAAAGAAATTTAAAGAGGATGAATTAAGCAATACGGGAAGTCATGTATAAAAAAAAAAATAAAAAAAAAAGACAGATGCAGTTAGTCATTATAAACCCCACCCCCATCTGAAATGTCCTCATATGTGATCAGTGCTACTGCGCTCTCCTTTTCCTTTTTCTGTTTCTTCAGGAGGATCGGATCATTTATCATCTTCACTCTCATATTAAATGTAACAATTTTTCCTGCAGTTTTGAAAAAAGTAAACAAAAAGTCCTTCAAAAATAAAATGCGGCAACCACTTTATGTTCTACTATTACATATACAGTATATATATATATATTTATATATAAATACATACATAAATATCTTACATGTACAACCAATTTTGAAAAGAAGGGGGAAGAGAGAACCCAAAAGACTTATGAGGACTTGGGGAGGTGGGGAGAGCATAATGCTCATTGTAAGGGTAGTGTGCCTGTTTTTTTATGTTTTGTTCAAACTTTACACACACGCTCTCATGCAACCACACAGCCTTTTGGGGGAGAAGGAAATGGGGAGCATTCCTCAGTTTGCCCAGTAGGGAGAGCTGCCATAGCTGGACTTGCTGCCTTGGGTTTTCTGCTGCATACTGCTGGACTGATTTCGCTGACCTGGACCACCCTGCAATGAAACAGAATCGTTCAGATGAGATTTCATCTCACATCCTGTTCTACCATAGAGATTTTCCACAAAATTGTATAGACGTACAATTTTAGAGATGTACAGACAGAAGGTTTGGCCTTTGCTTACCTGTCCATCTTGTGTTAGGTGATGGTGCAGCAGCTGGGAGTGGGGTTGTTGGTGTGGAGGAAGGATGTGCAGGAAAGGGGCAGGAGCATAGCCAGGAGCTCCACCAGGGTTCATGGGGCCGGTTCCTCCCAGAGCAGAAGGCAGACTGAAGGGAGGTGGCGTCCCGGTGTGGAAGCCTTGCTTATCAAACGACTGAGAGACAAAAGAGCAAAAGAGGTTCAATTACTTCATGAGAACCCGCAAGTCTGGTGTCGTTCATTTATCAACAATCATTCCTGACTGCAGTCAGACTATACAAATGCCGAACTGTAAGTGCCTTTAAATTTGCTCTAGACTCATTTATTGATGTGTTTACAAATGAACATATGTACATATTTGTTTTTATCTATTCTATATTTAAGGTATTCTAAAATTACTTCTAATTTCACTCATAAAATGTTAAAAAATATATGCATAATATCACTTATGGTTATATTTAGTTTTCCCTAATATTTAACTATTTGGATGGAAAAGCTTGTAAACAAATAAGCTATTCAAAATATATTCTGATTACCCTGCTGCCAAAGAAAGACATTTTCCTATAATATTTAAAATAGTTTTAATCAATATTATTTTACAGATTTTGCTGAACATCAGAGAATCTGAAGTTCTTTCCCCTTTCACTGAGATGTTTCTTCTCGTTAAGGCTGCTAGCTTTAAAATTGATTAAGTCACAAAACTGTTTAAACAAGCAACAAAACCACTTTGTGAAAAAACTTAATGTGAACATTTATTTAAGCTTAATTTTAAAATTTGTTTGTAGGATCTAAATTTGTTTTTATTAAACGCCTTTAAGATAAAACAGAGGCGCCTCCCAATCGTAGCGCTGAAAGCCTTATATACTCCAAACATCTAGCCAACACGTCACCAAAAGATATTAAACATTAATCACACAAACATGATGAGAAACATACCTGTGTTTTGCTGTATATGGAACCTCCCATATCAGGAACTCCACCAGCTGTTCCTGATCCAGATAATCCTGGTGCTGAGAAATGAGAGAAAGAAATGAAGAAATATTTTAATGAAAGATACTTGAACCTGCAGTGAACAAGAATTGGCAAAAGCTTTAAACCAATATCTTCACTGTTTAGCAGTAAATCTTGAATTTCTGTTTCCATGTTAGTATTCCAGACGCCAGCCCGCAGGAAGAAGCAGATTAGGTGAGGAGGTGCAGCGGCACATTGTCTCATTTTTCACCACTCTCTGCAATAAGCTGCTGTATCCCATGTGGATAGATTTCCATGTTCCCAGTGCAGTAAATAAGCAATGTTTCAGGATGCACATGTGTTGTGTGTACCTTTCCCTGGGCCGCTGCCTGCTGATTTGGCCTGTGACTGGGCAGAGCCTCCATACCCTGTCTTACTGTAATCCCCACCATGGGCTTGAGACAGGTCATCAAAAGCTGAAGGACGAGGAACAGTACAGGACAGAAAGAGGGGGGTGGGGAATCAGAAGGGAGATGAGCAATGAAATTTATGAAAAGGAAAATGGATAGGTGGAGAAGAAGGGATTGGAGCAGGTCAGAGAGATACAGCAACCTGACAGTGATGGAAAGTGTGACTATATGTCCAACTTCAAGAGTGCCTTTCAGCTAAGCAAGCAGGCAAATAAACAGGCCACACACATGCAGCAAGATGTCCTCGTTCCTCTACAGACATGAGAGCAGCTTTTAGCCACATAACTAGTCTGATGTCACCAATCTTAGAAGTATTTGCTTTGTATAAACAATGTGCAACACTGTTTCAGTAAAAGATGAGAGCGTAGTAATGTCCCACCTGCACCGTAGGCGTGCTGCCCGTAACTTGGCTGATGCTGTTGGTGGTACTGACTGGAGGGGTTGGCCAGGCCCATCGCAGGCTGCTTGGCAGAAGCTGGAGGCACAAACACTGTGGGGCCATACTGGAAGGCTGAAGGAACACCAGGCATGCCAGCGTAGTATGGCAGACCTGAGAGAGAGCAGAGGGAGAAATCAAAGCTTAGCACAATCTCAATTAAACTAATACGGTAAAACTGTCTCTAATTTTTTTTCTGAATTCTGCCAGGAAAAAGATTAAAGGTTATTTGTACCTTGTGTAAATGTTAGAGTAACAATTAGTTAATTAGAATAAGTACCTTTCAAACCCTGAAGGACTTAAATCAAAAGCTAATAAAGTAAACTATGAAAATGATTTTATTGTGTAGTGCTAACTTAGGTAGTTGATGTTTCATTCAGGAAACCTTATGAAGCAGGGAAGAAAAATACACATTTAAAATGAAGTTCTTTCATCAATCAGAAAATGAAAAGTTTATGCAGAATGTGCCTCAGTGTCACATTTGCAAAGCTTTAAAGGTCAAGGGGAGAGGACCTGTAGATAACTGCTTTACATAAAAAAAAACATCAGACAACATCCTGCCAATGATTAACATAATCCATCTGCAGGTTCTGGTTTTCTTTACCAGTGTATCCGTAGCCAGGTGGCAGAGGCGGGTTGAGGAAAGCCTGGTTCTGTGTCTGCTGACCCTGGTTCTGACCCTGTCCTTGAGTCCCTGCCTGCTGGGTCTGCTGGGTCTGAGGCTGGACCCCGGCTGTAGCCAGGCTGGTTGGGGGAGCCGGGGAAGAAGAGTCATTCCTGCCAAACTTTGTTGCCTCACCTGCAAACGCAAACACACAGAAAATCATTAATTGGATCACTGGAATATTTGTTTTGAAGTATTGTGATTGGCTGACTAAGGTTTTAGCCTTATGCTACACTTCCCACTGTGCTTTTGGCATGTTTAGAAACCAACACTCTGGTGTATTTGTGTAGGTTTTTCTGAATGAAAGTTTTTCTTAAAACCTCCCTGTATGTACAATATTTCTTAAAGCAATGTGGCAGAGATATTTGTCTTTAGTGGCCATCAAGCTGACAAATTATGTTGACTTATGGGGCAAACATACAGATCAGGGGGAATATTTATACATGTAAATTTGGGAACGTGGTGTTGATCATTCAGTGTTAATGATCAAAGTAAACCATATTTCACTCACCAGAATATGGATTATTAGCCAGACTCTCTCTTCCAGGGATTGGAGCTGTAGCACCAGGGAATGTTACACCATAGTAGTCCTGATAAAAAAATTTATCAATCAAGGTGTTAAAGATGTGAAAAAAGGAACCTATTCAATGGATAAATATACAAGCACATACTAAACTTAAGAGTGGTTTAACCCAAGAGAAACTGCACTGATGTGTATGGTTGTGTGAAGGAGTTGACTGAAATAATACACAAACTGAACAAGTCCTTGAGCATTAATAGAAACGGTGAAGTCAGTAGTGTTCAAAAAAATGAACCTAATTTTTCAAATGACGTGTCTTTTGTGCTACCAAGTTACTGTCAGGAAGGGGGAAAAAAATCAATTGGATGTGTAGTTTATGAAGCTAAGAAGGTAAAGCAGGCTGAGTTGGCAAAGAGCTAACATGAAGATCAAAATCAGGAAGTGACTAAGAGAAATTAAAAGTTTAATAATAGTCATAGAAACAGTAAAATCTATTTGGAAACAAAGCAGTTTAAAAGCAGAGACAAGTAGTTTAATTTTTAAACTGTGATCCAAGACCATCGGGGATCAGACTTTATGGAAGCGAATCCATTTGGTTAGATTTGAGCAACGTGAGAAAAAGACTCACCAAAGGTAGTCGAGACTGCAGCATTTGCAAGTCTTCATATCCATAGATCTGCTGTTGGAAAAAGTAGTAATAAATCATCATCTTGTGTCATGGTGAAATATTTAGAAAATCCTCAGGAATGACGCAGAAATTCATTTAAGTCTGTGCTTGTAAAAAATGACATTGAAGAGAATGAAGACAAGTTACTATAAATTAGAAAAGGAAAGTTACCGGGTAAGCAGGCAGCAAGCCACCAGGACCCATAATGTACTGGTTAGCCAGTAGCGGCGGCACTCCTTGGGCCAAATTAGGAGGAGCCTTACCTGTAGGGGAGGAAGAGCAGAAACCCACATGACCTTCTCTTTCATAAACAAATAAAGTGGCATAAATCAGGTAGCTAATTTAAAATACTGAAGCAAGTTGACTCATGTGTCCAGATAAAAATAACTTACCAGAAGTGGTGGTGATTTGTGGTGCTGTGCGGCTGCCTGCAGCTGAGATTGTGGTATTTGTGCCATTCTGACTCAGTCCTGGTCCTGCTGATTGGTGCAGACCATTGGAGGATGAAGTGCTGACAATCGAGGATGCAGTAGGAGCGACAGCTTGGCTGGAGGATGATGAAAAGGCATGAAGGTTGCTGTTGCTTTCCTCATTGGTCATCTGGTTGAGAAAGAAATAACCAGATCAAGTGTGAGAAATTCAGGACTAAAAAGAATTGGAAGCAAAATCTCAGTCACAAGATGCTTATAAACTTACAGTGAGGGAAGAACTTGGGACAAGGGCTGATCCAGATGAGTGAGTACTACTCATGTGACTGCAAAGAGAATAAATCTATTAACCTGATGCAAATGAAAGTTTGAGCTTTAAAAGAAAATGAGTCTTAGAAGTTAGGAGATTCAGAGATTTGTTTACTCCACATTATAGGATTAGGATATGTGCTTGAAACCATCATTATCTCCATGTTAAATGTCAGTATAAGTGAACCAGTCATTACCTGCTGAGTGATGAGATGGGGGCTGAGTGGGATGGGGTAACTACAGGAGAAGGAATATGGTGTCCAGATCCACCCTCACTTGTCATAACGGGAGATTCTGTTTTCACAATTCTAGACGACGTAGAGCCTGGTTTAAAGAAGAAAAGAAATGTATCTTGTATGTTAAGACAACATATTTTAGTAGTGGGTATACTTACTTTCCTGTGTGCCCTGTGTCTTCATAGCACTGTAGCCATTCTATAACAGGAAGAACGCATTTTGTCTTAAAATTCATCAGGCCGCAGCCACATTAAGCCTTCAGGAACAAAACAGGACCAAGTTGTTCGTATTTACCGTCAGAGGAGCAGTAACACCTGATGGGACGTCTTTGCTCTGCGAGAAGCCAAGATGAGGAGGCAGCGTTCTTGAGCTGCTGTTGTCTACTCGACTGGTTGGAGTAGGAACTGAAGAGGACGGTGGCGCTGCCGTACTGGGGAGACCGAGTGAAGGGGAGGGAGTAGCACCAGGTAGGCCCAGAGATGGGGAAGGAAAGCTGGCATCTGATACAGCTGAGGGTAAGCTGCTCATGTGGTCACTGTTCAAGAGACCAAGGGGGGAGGGGATATTTGAGAGAAATATTGAAAAGCATTGCTTAGACAGCAATAGTTTAATTATGCAGGTGTTGAAAAGAATTATGGAAATGTTTTACAAGGGCATTATGATGCTTGGCTTAAAATTATGTCAACATGTAACCAAATTGTTTTACTGTCAATCCAGCAAGTTTAGTTAAACACAGGTGTGACATATTAGGTTTCTGGAAAGAAAAAAGTTTTTAAACAGATTTATCTTCTGCCATATTGTCCCTAAAGATTAAAATCCTCTGTGTAGCTCTAGTCTCTCTGGGAAGTGTCAGAGGGTGTGGAGATTTTCGTAGGTTGCATAACGCATTAACTAGAGATGTGATGCTCCTCTACTGCTCGTCGCTGCATTCTGCTAGAGGACATGGTTCTTACAGGTTTTTCCATTTCCTCCATTATGAAATAGAAAATTCCAAACTTTACTATAACTACTTCCGCAGTGGTTAAGCTTTCAAGAAGGGGGTAAGGAAATAAAGAATTGACGAAACAAGAGGAGGTAGGATAAGAACGAAAACAAAAGATAAGTACAAGAAATTGACACCAAGAGGCAAAGAAGAGAAAGTGCAAGTTTGGTCAAGCATTTGCAGATCACAACTGAATGCATAACTACTGCAGGGTATGAAAGAAAGAACATGATTAGATATTTTACTGAACTAAAACCACATTAAAACTAAAGGAGACAGTGTGAAGGTCTTGTTCCGGATCACTCACACACCTTTCGGGATTGTCTAGCTATTCAACTATAATAGATTGAAATCAAAGAAATATTAAGTATATGATGTATTTTAGGGCATCACTGGTTTAGAGGTAGACTGGGTGCTGCAAAAAAAGCAGCTGTTGGGTTCAATTCCTGACCTTGACATCTTTCCTGGATGTCTTCTCTTCTCTCCTGTCTGATTACTGTCAGTCATTTTTTTTAATACATCAAGTTTTGCAGTGTTTATCTCAGGGAAAATTCCTTGGGGAATTTATTTTAGGTAGAAACTGGTAAAAAAATAAAAATAAAAAAATACATATAACCAAGACAAGGCAAAACAACCCCCAGAGAAAGACTAGAAATAGTAAAGAAATATACATAGAATGGAGAAATTAAAAAAATTATTCCTTATATTTTAAAAAAGTTAAAGACTTCTTTTCAAAAACTCTGTTAGATATCCACTAGTTGAAAACTATGCTGGTTATGTTGTAGTTGATATGTGAACTTGAATGTCAGTCTTTGATCTGGGAAGACCTATTTTGATAAGAGCATGAAAAAAATATGTATATATGTTTGTTATCATCTGAAGCAAACGTCAATAGACCTACCATGAAATAGATTCATGACACCCATGTGAATTTTTTTTATATATATATATAAAAGATGGAATTATTACATAACTCACTGGATTGCCACAATTGAGTTAAATTTAATTTATTTAAAAATTTGGTGTATGTGTCCTACTTTATACAACATATTTCATTTTTTTGAGAGAAAAAAAAAAAAGAGATAAAAGTAAAATAAAACATCAATTTAATATTATTGGGCCTGTATCCTTTTGTATGACCACTGTTCCCTTTTAACAGCCACATACCTTACAGGTCCTGACTTGGGGAACATGCTGCTCTGTGTCTGCTGTGTGGGAACAGCTGCAGGAGCAGGTATGGTGGTCTGAACCAGGGTGGATGAATGTTCCCGGGCCAACTCGGCCTGAGAGTCCGCTGTTACGCTTCCAGCTTCAGAGCTGAAGTCAAGCGCTCCAAACTGAACATTCAGACCAGAGATGTCGGCTGAGCCTGGCATTTCCACCGCTGACGATGGAATCTGAGACAGAAAGAATGCATGTTGTAGAAAATGAAAGCAAGCCAACACTGGTATAAATCCTGTGTACTTCTTATTTTAAGAAGGGGTAAAAAAAAAAAAATAACCACCCCAAAACTGCAATGAAATCTGTAGTAACACTTCAACTCGCTATGAAGCGGTTTCAAAGTTTAAAACTTGAGTTTGGAATCAATGAATTGTATCTTTATAAAACATAAGTTGAAGTCTTACGAGTAACATTCCCATCATCCATGCAGGGGTTTGTATTGTACATTTTATGTTCTTAAGAGCTCTGATATTTTACCTTTGATGGAAGAGGAGCTCTGCGTCGCTGGGTCTTTAACTGTCGCTGAGGAGGATCAGAGATCGAAAGATCCAGGCTTGACTGCTTACTTCCTGGAGAAGATCCATCTCTTACAGGGAGTCCAGAAGACTCCTGACCTGAAATTCAAAACAATGTTTTTGCATACAATAACAAACCTACAGAATCAGGATCATGCGAGTGTCAAAAGAAGACATGTGAAACACAACACCGCCATAATCTCCTCATACAGGGACTGATAAAAACCTGTTTGCATTATTTATTTGAGCTGAACTGTGACAAAACTGCAATATTGTATTTATTAGTATCTGGAAAAGTATACAAAAATCTTAAGCATTGCATAGATCAGTGGGCCATTTAGTCATTGCATCATTCCTGCTGTTTATAATCCTTTTAAATAAAAGCTACGCTCACGTGTTTCTGGACACTACTAATCAGCAGGATGAAAGATTAATGAAGTATTTAACCGTTGTGAAATAATTCCCGTCACAAAAACGTCACAGTGGGGGTAAGTAAAGAAGCTTCACCAACAACACTGACTGAAGGACGACTGTTTTAAAACTGAAGTTTGTTACCTCTCATCATCTTTGTTAAGTAGCTGACATGAAAAAATACCCCACCAGTTTATGGTTATTCTTTATTCTTTTACTAGTCTTGTTGTCAAATAAAATGTTAGGAAATAACTACAAATAATAATAATTAAAAAAAAACAACAACAACTATGTACTGTAATGCTACAATGACAATTTCAGGTCTTTGTAGCATTTATAGTGAATATTGTTACAGTTCTGTTTTAAACAAGACGCCATGTAACATTTTACATATTAGACTCATCTTTAACATCATGAAGACTAAATGTATTTAATAGTGTGTTGAGCTATTCTGTGGCTGTACCTGGTGGCGTGGGGGCCTGTGGTGCGTGTGGCTGAGACAGGCCCAGAGGCTCTGTGGTGGGCAGTATGGAGGACTGCTGCTGCCTTTGAGCAAGCTGGCTGAGCACTGCAGATGGTTCTGGCTGATGCTTCATTTCCACTTCAGAGAAGACAAAAAATACAGTTGTAGCTCCAAGTACATGGTTAATTTAAAGCACCCAAGTCCTAAATTTAATTTAAGATGAACTCACAGTTTTGGGATCCAATAGGGCCATTTTCAACCCTCTGAGTCTTGGTATCTGCAGTAGGTGAAGCTGCAGGAGCTGGACTCTGTATCGGAGGTTGTCCTGGGTCTTTGGAGACGCCGCCACTTGTTGCCAACATCTGACTGGTTCTCTGAGGCAATCGAGGCCCATTGAGTGGCTCAGACATGCAAATGTCTGGACCTGGTGCCTGCTTAGGTGCATTCAGGGACCCAAAACCAGAACCTATGACTGAAGACTGGGAGCATAACAGTACCACAAATTAGTAATATTTATGAAATATGGGTTCTCTAACAGGTGCGAGTGTGTGTGATAAGGAATACCAGGGCAGCATGTGCATAGGTGGTGCTAGCAGAGGCGGCATGAGCGTAGCTGTTGGCGGTAGCATGTGCGTAGCTGTGTGTTGCAGTCCGTCCATTGTGGTGGGAGTTGGTGAACACCAGGCTTTGGCCCAAATCCTCTGCTGAAGGACAATCAACGATTGCTCCCAAGTCAGAGTCCACAGAACCTCCCACAGTCACTCCAGTCTTAGGCAGTATGCTAGCCAGGTCCACACTGAGCAGATACAGGACAAGAGAACAATAAGTAGAGGAGAGATTTGTTTTCAGAAGATGAGTATTAAGAAGATTGGGATTTTAAACCCTGTTTTATAAAGACATTTAAGGTTGGATTTTGAACAGGAATACTTACTTGTGTCCAGGTGTGATGTGGTTAGCTGGAGCAGAAGAGGCAGTGAACACTTTGGTCTCAGACAACTGTGATAAGAGTATAAATACAGTCATGAGATTATCTCTGCGTATGGCTGACACTACAGGTCAAATGCAACTTCTTTCCAACCTTGCATCAAGTGCAACTTTCATTTCCATCAATAAGCAGTTACCATTATTTACCAAGATGCTTTCATGTTATTTAGCCCCTGAGCTGTTTTGCTTCTTGGCAAATGTGGTTGTTTCATACCAGGCATTAGCATTAAAAATGGTGCCGTCTAAACCACCTCCCTCTGGGCCTGTAACCCCCAGAGGGAGTTTTTGTACCAGCTTTGATGGCCAAAGATTAGAAATGATTCTCAATATTCTACTGCATGATCCTTGTGTATCCCCCTAATATTCACCAATATGAGGTGAATATGAAACAGTCCTCATATTTACAATTTAATGATATTGTCAGGTTAGACCACTTTTTCCAATAGTAATGAAAATACTCCGCTGCCAAACAATAAATACAGTCATACAACATGGTTTAAGTACATAGGTAAAATGTAAAAAGAAACTGTTAACAGGCATAAAATTGAAGCCAGTAGGGTGTAAAACAAGCTCTTGCTTCTTAAAAACAGACTTTACATAAGTATCCATGATTACAATATTGACTCAAAATATACCCCTATAAATACACTTTATATAAATATAAAGTGTATATACTTTATATTTTATACACTTATATAAAGTGTATAAAATACACTTTATATAAATATAAAGTGTATTTATATTTCAAAACAAATAATTCAAAGCTTTGTGGACTTAGATTTTTGTTCATCCCCCATGTTACGCAGTGAAAGTAACTGAGAAATTATGCTGTTGTAAATATGACAAGACATGATTGAAATTGTAAATTGAAGACTGATGTGCACATATTTTATCCTCTTTTATCAGTTCTCCAGTAAGCTGACACTGTTTTGACCGTTTTGTCTTGTTGATTTTTGTTTTTGTTGTATTTGTTTACTTTTTGTTTGTTTTTCTTCTGTCTTGGCTATTTAACTCTGAAAAATCATAAATAAATTTTAAAAAATTGCAAATTGAAACAAACAAGCGCATAAAATTGCAATGGTACTATATGTAGTATTGATAGTTCATCTCATATTTAAACATTTATGTCTTACATCCTCATTCCATTCTTCTGAAGTCCAGTCTTCCAGATTGCCACGCCATGGTCCTGACAGAGAAAGAGAGCAAAAGCTGTTAAGCTATAGAAGCTGTCAAGTTATTAACATATTGTTTTAAGTTTCCGTCAACTCTTCACAAATAGTTTTAATTTTACCCTGAGCTATATCTCCAACTCCAGTCCACATGAGGCAAAGTTCTGATGTTTTTAGAGTTATCCTTGTTCCACCTGAATCAAATGTCTGAATCACACCCTTAGCATTTCATCAAATCCTGCAGAGTCCTGGTAGTGATCCATTCATCAGATTCAAGTGTCTGTAAACAAGGAGGCCTCTAAACTCTGAAGACAGTGGCTTGGAAGGACTACAATGCTACAATGCAGTAGTAAATTTGTAGAGTGGATCTCAAAAACAGTCAGACTGTGCTACTAAAGAATGGACTGATAACATCAAACAACAGATACAGCTATTGTAAAAACATGAGCAAAATATGACTTCAAATGTAGAAAATTAGTTTCTATCATCTTATTTACCAGTTCCCTCAGTAGTTTCATTGCCCTCCAATCTGTCCTGGTTGGCTCTGGAGTTTGCGGTGTAGTCAGCAGGATTAAAAGTGCTGGAAGAAGTAAAAAGTAAATTACACAGAAATTAATATTAAGATACAAGATCTTGTTCCCGTAGATAGGGTGTGAATTTTTTGTTTGGATGTTTCCTCTTTCTTGAACAGTAAATGGACAGGAGATAGAGAGTAGGGATAAGGGGAAGACATGAAGCAAATGCCCCAAAATCAGACCACATCAAGAACCACAGCCTCTGCAAATGGTGCCCACGCTTTAAGAATTGAGCCATCCAGTGCCCCAGGTGTACATGTTTTTACAGAGCTTAAGATTTAACTCAATGTTTTATCATTTGATACTGAAAACAACAATTTTAACAGGATTTAAGACAATATTCTTACCCCATTCCTTGTGAAGAGAACCTGTTTCCAACAGTTCCTCTTCCTCTCCCACGGCCCCCAACTCCTGAAGGGAAAATAGACATGAGCTAATTGGAACCCTTCAACCTTCATTTCTGATTAAAGACTTTATGAAAAATATAATAAGAAAAAAATTAAATAAAATCACCTAACAATTTTTGACCACTGATAATACAATAAATCAAGGTTGTTTGTCCAGTAAGTTTGGTAAAAGCAAACAAACTCTGGATTTGTCTGCATTTAGTATGAGGGTTTTATTCTAGTGTGCACCTCTGCCTCGTCCCCTGCGCCCACGGTCAGTTCCTCTCTCTCCAAGAGTCACCTCAAACCCGTTCTCCTCTGAACGACCTATGATTCAACCAGAACAAAAATAAATTAATAAGAAAACTGCGCGCACACAGTCTACATTATTCAGCATTACACCATTTTAACATTTCATACCTTCACGACCTCGGCTGATTCCTCTGCCCCTCCTGTTGGACGCTCCACGTCCACGGCTGGCCTCCCGTTCTCCTTTCTTCTCCCGACTTTCTTTTAAATCCGAGGTTCCTCCCTCTTTCCCGATACTACGCTTCTTTCCTACAGTCTCCCAGGAGTTCTGAACAGCAAACAAAATCAATGTTGGTGCTACAAAGAACACTGTAGAGGTGAGTGGTATGACCAAAAGTTTATATCATGGCATTTTCAACAATTGTCACTGTATTTTTCTTTTAATGCAAACGTGTGTTAATCACATTTTCTACATCCTTAAAAAATGTGACAGGATCTCTAGAAGTGAGTTTTCAGGACAGTGTCACTAATGAATCACATAGCATGACTGCTGTGGTGTAGATATAGAACATTTCATGAAATATTTCCAATGTGGTATTAAACAGCAGCTTTCCAACCTTTTGGCCATAGCTCTAAAACGTTTTTCCACAGCGCTTAACGGGACCATATTTTCAGTGACGCAAAAAGTGACTTATTTATTTTTTTATTTCAACCCACCGCATGCCTCTTTGTTTCAACACGGATGGCATATTATTGTTGTTTAAATGAAACGTCAGCTTTCAAAGCCGAAGTACTTCCATACAACAGGAAACGTGCCTCTTTTAGGCACTTCTCCTAGGTAATCACCTTAAACCTGCAGCAAATCAACAAAAATTTGCTGCAATTTTTGTCCAAGTCCACACTCAACTCCCCCAATGACACTAGCTTGTCTTTTGCTAGTGTCATTGGGGGAGTGTGTGTGACTTCAGTGTGTCAGTCAAAAAGACTGACACACTGAAGTCTTTTTGACTTCAGTGTGTCAAAAAGAAAAAGGCCCTTCGTGAAACAGGTTACTAGTGCATATATGTTCCGAGACTTAAAAAATAACTAAAAGGTTGTATGGAGAAAAAAAAAAAAAAAAAAAAAAACATTCTTATGTGATTAGAACAACAAAAATAAAAAACAACATTGGGGGGAGAGCTTTCTCTATGGAAGCCGGTTTCCGCCACTCTGTAAAAAAAAATAAAAAAATAAAAAAAATCTCAAAATAATGAGATACTATCTCGAAATAATGAGATAGTCTACACGGGCTCAGGACGTTTGGACAATGTGGAGGTTGAACCCCCCTTTCAAATTGGTTCAGTCCACCTGTACCGGTTTGACTTTACCGTCGGTCGTGCCTGCTGCCTGCAAGCACCCAGCTAAACATAGCCATTTACAAAATAAATACATTCTGAATAAAGTGTAGAGTCTGATTCCAATCAGACTCTACACTTGCAAAGCAATGGCAGGAACCTATAGTTATGCACCCAATAAGGTGTCTATTATTATTGTTATTAATAAGTTCTTCTTCCATGACTGTTAATGCGGCTCGTACCGCTGTGTGCCCATCAGGGAGCACCCCCTTCCACTGAAGTGTGACTCTATTCTCTTCCTACGAATTTTAAGCTCAGTTTTGAACAGGTGCTGAGGCAGCCTGTGGTCCTAGGTTTGTGTATGTTGTTTTGAACAGGCGCTTAGGGCAGCCCGGGGTCTTAAGTTGCTACGTTTCTAAGTTTCTGTATTGCTGAAGAAGAGGAAAAAGGACAGTAAAGAAAAGTAAAAAAAACACCGCATTTCTCAACATCATTTTTGTGTTCGAGTGTGCAACACATATCTCAAATTATAGGGCCAACTCAAGTTATCTCATTATTTCGAGATAATTATTTTGTTTTTTTTCCTAACAAAGTGGCGGAAACGGGCTTCCATATTTCTCTCCCCCCAATAGTAGTAAAAAAATAAAAATAAAAAAAAAGCTAGCTAGAATGTCATTATTTTTATCTCTGTACATCCATGTTTGTGTGTGTGCTCTTACTGTGTCGGAGGGACTCTCAAGCAGAAAATTGATGGCTCTGTTTGCATCTTCATTGCAGTCATGGAGGGCTACTACGCACTCATCTTGGGTCTTCCCAGTTACCTCAATCAACTGAATGTAAAGGAATCAGAATTAAGATGTTACGTTTAATCATGAACCACAACAAAGTTTTGTGTTAAGAAACTGTATGAATCTAGACTACATTACTCTTTATTTCCCACCTGTGCATGAACATACCTGTTTGACCTTGTCTTCAAAGTCAGCATCATTATTGTCATAGATCACCTGCGCTAAACGCATCTGCTCTGCTGTGGGCTGTAAGAAAGAAGCAAACAGAGCTAAGCGACGACAACAGCAAAAAGTGGCTTCTTGTCTTAATCAGTTAAAATTATCTTATGTGGGGGTTCACTGATTAGAGTTAAGTGGCCATTTCTTGATCTCAGCTTCTAAAAGCTTTGACCTGCCAATACACATTTTATGCCGTTTCAATTTCTCTTTAAGAACAAACGGAATAAGAGAAATCACAAAAAAATATTTTAAGCCTTCCCGCTACAAACATGTTTTAAGTTTATATCAGAACCAGAAGCAAACAAGGTTTTGCTAACATAAAACAAAGACCAAATGTGTAAGTTCACATTTTAAACTATCCTTACCATCCTGTATTAGCAATTTGAGCAGATACATTAGTAATTATAAGCTACAATCAGTGACTTCCTGAAGAATGTAGACCTTGACCTTAGTTCAGATCAACAAAAAGATGTCAATATTTCCAAATTCAGAATGTTACATACAGGCGTTAATCACAAGCTTAGTTGTATTTCAGCCATGTTATTTGCTTAAAAAGTCTGTTTTGCTGCCTGAATGAAACTCTGATGTAAAATGAGGTTTGATTTTAAATACGTTCTTGAATCTCAATGTGTCCCCTGACATCCTTTCTAAAATATTTTTCCAGTAACAGCATCCACTAAAGTGTTGTTGTCAACATGATGGCGATCACACAGGGTGCATTCAAGATCAGATATTAGAGTTTCTGGCTGACTGGTCACTACTCGGGGACCCATCAAGCTAAAACCTGGATGATTCTGGTCATCAATCATTTTGTTTGGTGAATTTTTATGTAGTTTTAGAAGCAAATACAATTATAATTTAAAGAAAAGAGAAACAGTCAATATCTCACCTGTATCTGTTTCTGTGGCTGTGTTGTTTGGGTGGTTGTGGGCAGCGTCTTGTCCCGAGTCCCTCGGGCTGGATTGCTGACCACTGAAGTCATCATATACAGTATATACAAAAAAAATGTATGTACAAAATAGAAAAAAATCTAGGGGAAAGGGAAAAAAGTACAAATACGGTAATTGATATGAGAGTTTATAAAAAGGTAGAAATGAACAGCTGTGTCTTTAAAAAAAATGGCTCTGGGTAAATGCGCAATACTAGAGCTGTACACTTGATATAGGCAGACTGAGACACACAGTTATATACCATGTAAGACTATAAGCCCCCTATCTGTCGCCCCCCCAACATCCACAGTTAAATTTAGCCAGCCAAGAGGGGACTGTCCGGGTGTCATCTTACAGCTCTCCCTCCTGTCCCCACTCAAAAATACCGTCAGTGTTCACCAGTGTTTCTTATCGGAGGGCACAGATATCGTTCCCTTTGATGAGCTATAAACCTTTACCGCAAAAAAAGAAAAAAAACGAAAATAGATTTAAAAAAAAGCAAAGCAGAGAACTGCTATGTAGGCCAAAAATCAGTAGAAATAGAAAGCACAAAAACAATGATTACGTCACACCTTTTTATAGACCACAAGATCCCGAAAATGTTAGGAAATTGCGGGTTTCAAATGACGTTACAAAAATAAACAATAAAAAAACAACAGTGTCATGGCTAGTTACTGATGAAAGTTGGAAGGTAAAAATCACGAAAACGTTACATGGTGGGTGTATTGTCCGCTTTAACTCGATTCCAAGAGTTGTTTTCTTTTTTTTCTCTCAACAATAGAAATAACTGAAATTATTCGACGTTGAAAAGCGCTCAAATAAAAAATACAACAGAAGCTGAAAATACAGACCAACGTTCAGTCGAGCTCATAATAGCCATAGCCTAGCGAGCCACTTGCCTTTGTTCTTTCAGCAGCCCCTACGCCATTCCCGAGTCTCTACTTGAAGAATATCAGCGCAGTAATTTTACGGTTGGTCCGCGTGTCATAAAACAACGACGCTTTTGCTTTACAATCACCAAGGTAGACAGGGGGGGGAAACAAACAGACGCGTCAAGAGCGACGACATACCCCTTTGTGTAAACCCGAGCGAAAAGCTAACATTAGCAGCAAGCTAACACTTGTAACGAAAGCAACACAGTGGCGTGTCTCCTTGAGATTATTGCACTTACGGGACCCAAATATCGTTTAATTTACTTCAGGGACCGCGAATGGCAATGGCTCAGTCGAAATTTAAGTTGCCCACGAAGCTACAAGAGTAATGAGCGGCTAAATGCTACCAGCTCCGGCATGTGAAAGGCCTTTTTCCCAAATGCAATACAATGGTTCACAGTTTGGACAGAGCCTCGCGTGTTAGCAAACCACGAAACAACCTGTTCAAGTCTAATGTACACACACTTAGAACGTCAAACACTGACTATAAAACAAAACAAAATAACATAATAGGAAAAAAATACATTTTCAGGTGGATTTTAAACATAATTCACTAAACGAATCTGACTTTCTTTTACCTGCTAACACGCTTTCGCTCAGCCAGCAGGCAGCAGCAGATGTGTCACGTGATCCACCGCGCCGTTGTTTAACGTAAGGAATCGGAGCTTCACAAACAAACGTTACAACCAATCGAAATCATCTACCGGGTCACGTGGTACAAAGTCACATCACAACTCGCGCGTAAGGCGTTAGATTATGTTATTTAGGCTTTACATTGTATTTTATTCAAAGTCAGTAAATGTACGGGTTATGTTAAAAAATTAGACCCCGTATGAAGCCCCTTCGGTTTCTTTTCAGCCAAATCTTAATGCATCGTTATTTAATACAAATTATAGCACAGCATTAAGAGAATAAAGTATCTAAGCTATTAAAACGTAAGAGAAAAATTTCTGTACATCATAATAAAAAAATAATAATCACCTTTTCGAGTAAGGGATCAATAAATGCATGTCCGCATCCATTCGCAGTTAAAATGCATAAGATTACACAGGTGTATGACACTAGATGCACATGGTTAGAACTCAGACGTGCAATGTTTAAAAATCAGATATTTAGTTTCATCTTCTCTTGACGGCCATTTTATTTCTTTGTAAAGGAAATTGGCTGCAACATTTCGTCTTGAAACATGATTAGAAAACAAAATTTCTATTTTTCAAAAATACAATTTCCATTTACCATAGACAAAGTGAAGTCCTATATATGTCCAGGTTGTTAAACTCAATAAAATTAGACTTTCAATTTGACCTCAAATATGAATATAGTAATTAGATTTTGAATCTGAACTGAAGGCCAAAAAAGATTATTTAAAAATTACTTTATGCTTGATCTGAACTTATATATATATATATATATATATATATAT